>CAJVPQ010001766.1:0-16500 GCA_910591825.1 Funneliformis caledonium
AACCTTTTTGTCGATCGTACTTATTATAGAAATGCTGATTAATATTTTAAACCAATTAGAAGAAAGTCTTCCTATGAGTTGGACGCCCTTTATTAAGGGGCGAAATCTTATTTGCCACAAATATCTATTTGTCACGGTGTTATTTTTCTGTCACATGACCGATTCTCGTTACTTTATAAATCAAAATAAAAAATAAAATCGTGTTTGATTCATTTAATTTGACAATGACAACGTTCAAAAGAATCGATGAATTAAACTTTGCAAAGGAGAGGTTTAAGAAGGCCGTAGAAAATTTGAGGCAGTTTAAGGAAGAACAAGGGAAAAGGTTAGCTGAGTTGTGGAGAAGTGGTGAGGAAAGTTATGCAGAGAGGGATTTCTTAATCGAAGAGAAGAAGGCGTTGGAAGCGACAGTTGCGAAATGGGAAGACCAGTTGATATATTTTACAAAAAGTAAACGTCGAAGGTAGTAAACAAGGAAAAGGTAATGAATAATAATAAGGATACAAAAAAATTATTTTTCTTGTCGTTCCTTTTCGTTTATTTATTGTTTATAGTAAATATTTGCAATAACTAACTTTTTTTACTTTGATTATTTATTATTACACCTTTTAATCATTTGCCGTTGCTTCATCCTCGTCTGCGCTTGTGTCATTTACTAATATCGAATACTTAATCTCGTGATTTTTTTCCCTGATTGCATAAAAAATTATTTTCCATTTTGTATACTATTTACAACTTTATCTTGTACTTTCATTTTCATGATGATATTTTATTTGACCCTGGACTTAACAAAATTTCTTTTATCTATTTTGCCTATCCATTTCCGTATAAAGGTACATTTTTTACATTATCCTCTTGAATATTTTAATTCATTATGCATTTATTTATTTTTCCTACTCTTATCTTTCATTAGGTATGTTTTGATTACTATACTTTCATTTTAATATCATTCGTTCATCTGAAAAGATTGTTTATTATATTTTATTGCATATTATATATATTACATTAACTTAAATTTATGTATCGTTTAACATTAGAGAATGCTTCTCAACAACCAGATTAGAACTTCTCTGATAGCATCTTGCAGTGGATATCTCCTTATAAATGCCATCCTGACGTTTCACTATCATCGGTATGTTCGATATTGTAATCAAACGTGTTCGTGCTATTAATTTCTTAATAATGTAAATTGCTTTATTGGTTGATAGCTTATAAGTTCTTTTGGAGCGCGATTTCAATTTCTTGGTCGTGAAAACGCATTAAATGTTCTTTAGCATGGAGACGAGATTGGTAATAATGGTATACGAGAGCGGTGTTTTAATTATTTGAATGGCTTTTTCGATAGAAATATGCATTCTATACCTCTTATCGCTGACAGGAAAAACTAGACTGCTTGAGGAATTGAAGAATCTCGTTCAGGAGAGGGCAATCAATGATGCAGATAATCGGGTGCAGGAGATTTTTGCAAATACAATGGCAGTGGTAATAACTTTTGATAATGGATCGGCAGCATCTGATAATGATATTAAGCTTGAAGAGGAAATTGCACTTTGTTTACAGATTCTGTATTGCTATTTTGTGGAAGGAAATTCAGATATGCAGTACGAATATTTTGTAAAAGAATGTATAATATTAGGTTTACAAAAAGGAGATTTAATGCTAGGAACAGTTTTAAAGACTATTACTATGGATAAGTATGACCAGCAACAACAAAATGGTAAAACAACGGCTTTTTTATTGTACGTAGATGAAACAAACAAGTTGATCGATCTAGACGAAATGACATTCTGTACAGCTGTAAATGCAGTAAGCTGAGTGAGTTGTGAAAAAACTGTCAAAGATATATTCTTTAACCCTATCCTTTCGGGGACACTTGAGCGATTTCTATCTCAGATCATTACAAGATTGATGCATCCTGCTTTGGTACTTCCATTAGACTTGCTTAGCAATGCTGATACAATTAAATTTCTGCAAAAAATTCTGAATCAATTAACCTTTATGAGGTAATGCAATTGTAAAGGAAAAGTTGATAAAAGAAAGTGAAATGTAAAAAAACTTTTCGTTTCAAGAAAATGAAGAGTTTCAAGAATAACTTGTGAATTTACAAGTTCAAAATCAAAGTGAAGAAAGAAGAAACCTACTTATGAATGATAGGCTGGTACATCTTATAATGGATCAAAGTTCTTATGAAAAATCATTAAGACAAAGAATAAATATGTTAGAAGCTGAAAACTTTCGTCAAAAGGAGACATTTTTGAAGCAGTGGTTATTTTACAAAGATTTATGGAAAGGTTAGATGTTAACTTCAGTTGGTGATCTGGGTAGTGGTTGGGATGTCTATTTTTACTTAGGATTTTTCTTGGAATTTTTCTTTGCTGGTGGTTCACTGGGTTAGACTGGTAGTTGTGGCTGGATTATACATTTGTCGATCATTTTGTAAATAAAATTATACTTAGTGGCTTAATTATATTGTTATATGAGTCGATTGTGAAGTTTACCGACTGAAAATAGATTTTAATGTGTATAGCAACATTTTAGGTATCTGAAGGATAACAATTTATGTTAACAATCCTAAAGTCTTGTTGGCATCAATAGAATTATCAATGTAAATCACTACAATCAATGTATATATTTATATGAAAGAGCAATAATGATAGATTGGATTTTATGTTATGAGTTTAACTAATTAAAGTTATAAGGTAAAGGGTTGGTTTTATTAATTAGAGAAATTGGGATCAATACCAGTTAATAATTTAAATAAGCTCTTATTTGCGAACTTACAAAATTAAAGAATAAACTATAAAATAAACTATATTAAAACTGTATTAGAAAATCTATCTAATAATTAATATCAAGATTATTTAGCTTGATTTCATTATAAACTAGCTGACTTATAATTTACTAAAGACTAACTAAGACTTATTGACTAAAACTGACTGATTAGAATACATGAAATTCCTATCCTATTTATATAAAACTTTGGATCTAATTCTATTACTAAATTAAGATAGAGTATAACTTAATAATATAAACGTTGTTAACTTAACCATATTAACTATGTAAACATATTTAAATTCGTTAACAACGTTATCATCGGTTTCATCGTTACGATAGTTTTCGTCATTTTCGTAATTCTGATCAGTCAATTGCTAATTCACATTAAGGAATTATATATAGCTCTGTTTAGCAATGATCTATAGAATTATACTTAACAATCATTTTGAAATATCTCACTAAATATTAGTCCAATCAGGTTGAGCTTATATTCGTTAGAAAGCTCTTTTCAAGACAGTTCTAATGATACTATTTTCACTGAAATGTTGATCATTAGTTTAAGAGTTATTCCATTTAACAATTTCCTTCTTAAAGAGTGAGCTCTGTCAAATACTTCCTAAACAAATTTTTTTTGTTATAAATTTCTTTGTTTGCAGATCTTCAATAACAAAATTTCCAATTTGTTTCAAATTATTCCATAAAATTACAAATTTTATCGATCAATTACGTGATTTTCATTTCAAACAGGTTTTATTCCTTAAAAATGTCACGCCATATTCATCAACAAATTTGAACCAATAATTATTTCTGAAGGGGGGAATTCTCACAATCTTGAGAATTTTTAAGAATTCTACACAACCACTTTTTTTGTTTATAAATATTTGTCAAAATTTTTCTTTTATTTTCTTTAAAATTTTACTTTTCCTCCAAAAATTATTATAAAATTTCAAACTTTTCCTTAGAATATATTTTTTTATCTTTTATCATGATTTGAGTAAATAAAAAGAAAAAGTCTCCTTTCACCCATTGCAGAACTTTAGCTCATCAAAGAAAATATTTCAGCAAGAAAGTTTACCAAGGTGAGCCTGAATATACCTAAAAATGGTACAGATATAACAGCTTATAGAGTGGAATGCATTTCATACAGATTTTGTCCTGCTTAATAGATATATGCATCTCACCTAACGTCTGAGAACTATGATAGTATATTTGAGTTTATCTTAATATGACTACAGCATATTAACTTTTTATCCTTCTAAAAATAGAAGATACAAAAACAGTCCAAGAAAAGGCTCCTTTGAAAGAAAATTCTGAAGACGAATCTTTGAAATTTTGATTTGATTTGCTTTTTTCTGAACATGAACATTTGAAAGATCAACTAACTAAATATTCTTCCCTTTTATCCCAAGAACATGATACAAATAAAAAACTTGAAGAGACAATCTATCAGCTTAGGGATGATATTTTATTTATTCACTCTATAGTGAATAATTCAATGATAGAATTAAAATGATTACAAAAACGCAATAAGTTCTTTCATGACCAATTGATTGAAAATGGGGAACTCTATAATTTTAATGTAAAACTTAAACCTCTTCATGTCAATCCTACAGGCAATGAATCTTCTCAATTTCTTTAACTTTTCTTTTCTTTCTATCTACATAGTTTTTAAATAGTCTTCTTATGTTGTACTTTTTAAATTTTCTAAATTTCATGTATCTTTTTCTATTATCAATAAAACCTTGCACTTTTGCCTTTTAAATCTATAAAATTGTCTAATAAACTAAATACTAAATAAAATAACTAAAATAAAAAAAATAAAAAATAAACTAAATAAAATGTTAATAAAATAATATAAAATAAAAAATAAATTTGTTGCTTCGACTGTGCTAACTGTGCCACTAATTATCTTCTCCTTAAAAAATTGAGCTACTGCGAAATTAGAATGGTTGACAAAATGACTGATATTCAACCATTTTCAATCTTTCAATCAGAAATAATATTATAAACTTCAATCAATAAATTTGAAAAATATTATTTTCAAAAATAAAATAAGTTCTTTCAGCTGCTCTTCTGTAATAAGGTGTAATTATTTTTCTAATAATATCTTTAGGAATTTCATATGAATCAATTAATATTCCTAAATAATATACATAGGTTAAAGTAGGATACGCTGATATAATCTTGCAGATCTAACCATTTGTCAATAAGTTAATTTTAATTTTGATTCTAAATGATCATCATCATTGTATGGAGGTTGTATCACTAAAACATCTTGAGGGTTAACTTCTAAAATGTCAAGACTTATAAGATCATATAGAGTAGCCATTTTTGAATTTTCTTCTTGAATTTTAAATCTAGAAAGAGTGGCCTTTATATAAGAATTTGAGATTCTAGAATATTTTCATAATACAATTTAAGTCGATCACTGTGTATTACATCTTTAACCAATCTTTCATCCATATTTCTTAATTTGTAATTTTTACCTCGCACTTCATGTATAAAATAAGATCCCATTTAACGTTTCTCTAACTTTGCAGAAAAATTAGTTTTTAACTATATGCGTTTCACTAATACTTTGTCACCTATTTTAAATTTCTTAAATGTTGCGCTAATATCATATTGATCCTTTTGTTTTTGTTGATCAACCTTGATTTAATTAAGAGAAATTTGTCGATCATCTTCTAATTGATTGATTATCTTAAATAATCTTTCCATTAATGCATCTTTAATATTTTTGTTGTTACTTAATTCTGTTGAAATTTTTAATTCAATTGGTAGTTTTACTTGTCTTCCATAAAGAAGGTAAAAGGATATATAACTAGTAGTATTATGCTTTATTATGCAGTAAACAAATAAAACTGATTCTACATATTCATCCTATTCTTTTTCTTTGTCAGCAACTAATTTAGCAAGACATTCACCAATTGTTCTATTGAATCTTTTAACTATACCATTTGTTTGTGGCCTATATACAGAAATAAGTTGATGTTTTGTTTGAAATTTTTCACAAAGTGTATCTACTATTTTGTTTAAGAAAGAAGTTCCTCTATCAGATAGAAGTTCTTCTGGAATACCATGTCTGCAAATAATTTCGTCAAAAATAAACTTTGCAACTGTTTCTGATTTAATATCTAATATTGATTTAGCTTCATGTCATTTTGTAAAATAATTTATAGCAACAATTATGTAATGATTTCCTTGAGAAATTCTAGATAATAGTCCTTTTATATCAATTCCAACTCTATGAAAGGGTATTTTTACTTCAATTGGTTGCAAAGGTTCTTTTCTTTTAAATGATCCTCTTTTCTGATAATTATCACATCGCTGAATGTAACTCCTGACATCATCAAACATCTGAGGCCAATAATATTTTTTCTTTGCTTTTTCATAAGTAGCATCAATTTTAAGGTAAGCTCCTGTCATATCTTTGTGAAGATTATAAAGAATAATTTCCATTTGTTCATGCAAAATTACTCTTTTATCTTCATCTCTAGTTCGTTTGTGTAGTGGGTTATTTTTCATCATGTATTAGGTCAAATCCTTTTGCAATTTAATCTGTTAAGAGTTATCCAAAATCTGGTGGGTATGTAAAAGTTTTCAAGTATTAGATTAGATTTTCATAAAATTCATTATCCATTATTGAAAAATCTATAATTTGGTAGTGGTGATATATTTTTCTGTGTTGGGTCAAAATCATATGGGTTTATCTGAAATAAGGCATCCGCATTTTCGTGGTATTTTCCTTTTCTATATTTTACCTCATAGCTATATTCTTATAAGGTAAGTCTCCATCTCATTATCCTTTTATTTTCAGTTAATTTTGAATCAGCAATTAATAACCATTATAATGCTGCATAATCAGTGATAATTGTAAATTTACTTCTAAAGATATAATGTTTAAAATATTTTACTACCTACACAATAGCCAAACATTTCTGTTCTATCGTGTTATAATTCTTTTCAGCTGAATTCAAAGTTCTATTAGCATATATGATCACATGCTCTTTTTCATCATCTCCTTTTTGAGAGAGTACTACACCTAAACCAATCTGAGAAGCATCAGTATAAAGAACAAAAGGTTTATCAAAATCTGGATACATGAGAATAGGTGTTGTTATCAATTTTTCTTTCAACATATCAAACACTCTTTGCCTTTCATCATTTCATATATAACTTTTCTCTTTTTCTGTCAGTTTATACAATGGAGCTGACATTTTTGAAAAATCCTTGATGAATCTTCAATAGTAAGAAGCTAATTCTAGAAAAGCTCTTAATTCTGTTAGATTTCTTAGCCTAAGATAATTGACAACCTTTTCAATTTTTAAAGGATCAGGTTGGATTCCTTCCTCATTAACCACATGTCTTAAAAATTTTATTTCATTAGTACAAAAGTGATATTTGTCTGATTTGATTCTCAAATTAGCTTTTCTAATTCGATCAAAAACTAATTGTAAGTATTGTAAATGTTCCTAAAATTTTTTTGAGTAGATGTTTAGATCATCTATATAAATTTTAATAAACTTTGTTTTTCCTTTTGAAAAATAGTATCTATCGTCTTTTAGAAAATAGTTAGAGCATTACATAGTCCAAATGGTATTACTGTAAATTCATACAATTCTTTGTTAGTAATAAAGGCAGTTTTCTCTACATCTTCTGGTCAAATTTTTATTTGCCAAAACCCTGAGAATAGATCTAAAGAAGTAAACCAACAGGAGCCTTGAAATGAGTCCAATAACTTATCTATTCGTAATAATGGGTAATTATCTTTCCTTGTAATTGTGTTAAGTTCTTTATAGTTAATATACATCTGCATCTGACAATTTTTCTTTTTAACTAAAACTATAGGTGCACTATTAGATGGTCGGATTACTCCTTGTTTTAACATTTCTTCTATTTCTGATGATATCCATTCCTTTTCCTTTGGAGATATTGCATATGGTCTCCTTTTTATAGGATACACATTTTCCGTGATAATTGCATGTTGAGAGATATTGGTTTGTGTTAATTCTAACTTCTCATTGGCAAATAAATCTTTATTCTCCTCTAGTAACTGTTGTAACTGCTGCTGCTGGTCTTTTGTTAAGTTTTCTATTGGTATTTCTTTTCCTTTTGATATTTCCACCAGTTTATTGCTTGCTTTAATTTGTGCTTTATTAATTGAAACAGTTATTTGGTATTCCTGTAGATCCTGATGTAATGCTTTACAGTATGAACAATTTTCTCCTTTTGATAATGTTTTATATAAGCATTGTCCTGATCCTTTCTAATGCTTATTAGTCCTAAGAAGTTCAAGTTTACTAAATTCTAAAAATTCAGTTAGATATTGTTAACTGTTGATGGTAATCATATTGTTATCAAAGGATACGTTCAAATATTATTGAGGGTTTTCATATATTTCTTCAAGCTCTAACTCATCATATTCTACCTTAACAAAATCTATAGGAGTAAATACTTTTGAATCAATCTTGGAAAAGCAAGTGATTAGAATAACATCAGTTTCATTGTTTTGTTTGATTATCATGATTTGTTTATTTGTATCAATAACAGCTTTTACTTGCATAGTTATCCAATCATTTCTAAGTAAAACATTGTATCCAGAGGATTCAGTAACTATCATATCCTCTTTGACCTCAAACTTTCTTATTTTTATGCCTACTTTCAACATTTTTCCTAAAGGCGTTATCCTTGCTTCTGTAACACTAATTATTTGTATATTTATAGATACTTTAATATTCTTATATACAGAATCTAAGAAACTTTTGGTAATGATACATCCTACAGCTTCTGTATTGATTATCACATTAATTCTCCTTTCAAAAACTTCAGCTTCAGTAAAATAAGCATCCTGGGGTTTATGTTCTTCCTATTGAGCTTGAGCAGTTGTTCTAGCTATCTCTAAATTTTCAAATATCCTTTGGAAATATTTAACATGTGTTGAAGTCATTTCTTTTTTTTTTGCATTTCCTTTCATATTCTTCAAAAACATTTAGGATCCATAAACTTTGCTTATCTGGTTCAGTATTTCTAAGGGTTGTATTCATATTTACCTTAGTGATGTAAATATCGCAGTTAAATTCAGGATCATTAAAAATAAGTTTTGGTATATCATTTTTAATAATTAATCCTATTTTCTCTTCTGTTTCTCTTATAACTGCTTTGATTGAATACTCATTTTCTTTAATTTTTCCTTCAGGAACTTGTCAGAGGTTATACATTTCCTTATGTTTATTGATCCTTTTTGATAGAAATATTCCAACATCATTGTTGATAATGTTCATTACATAGACTGGATTATGAGACTTGTTAGATTTGTTGCTTTTAGATATAATTGGCTTTCTGTTATCTTGTTGCTTTAAAATCTTTTGAACTTCAAGATTCTTTTTCCTTATGATCATGTGACTATGATAGTTAACATCATTAAAATCACAAACTAAATATGAAGTATTATATCCTTGAAAAATGTGTCAATACTCAACTAATTCATCATTATCTGAAAGCTTGTTAATAATAATATATTCATCCTCATAATCTTTTTTCTTAAATTCTCTAATTTCTTTTAGCAGATCATTCCATTTTATTTGTTTTCTTAGAGGGTTTGAATTATTTGCACTCTTATCTCTTAAAGGCAGTGATGTACATTTTTGATATCCTAAAGATTTGTTATCCTAAATATATGTTTCAGCTATATATTTTAACCTGTCTCACACTATATTCCAAATGTCCTATTTGTCCCATCTATGTCTTATCAGCATCCTATCAATGTCCTATCAATATCTCATGACAATATTGCCTAAAGGTACGTCCACTAGTTTAAATGATTGATAGAGAAATTTATTTGGTGATTTTCTTCTGAGAATTGCCTATTATTTTACTAATTATTTCTATTTTTATTGTTGTAATTACGATTTCCATTATTACTTTGATTGTTATTTTGGTTAGACTAACAATTCATTGCTAAGTGACCAGTTTTATTACAATTGTAGTATACCTTTGTATTATTATTATTATTGTTGTTACTATTATTTTTATTATTGTTAAAGCTGTTATTGTTCCTCTGTTCTGATTTACAGTCTTTTGCGATGTGTCCAACTTTATTACATTTGTGACAAGTTCTTGTATCTCTATTGTTACTTCTATTATTATTATTACTATTATTATTTGGCTTATTTTGTTCTTTTAATTTTGACATGAATAAAGCTAATTTTCGGTCAATCATATCTTCCATTAACTTATTTTGCTGAGAGAGATTTATTGGTAAGGCTTGTTAGAATATAGTCATACTTATTTGAGCTGGAACAAATCCACCACTCATACCCTAAAGATAATTTGGTATCATTGAGTATGCAGATAATTCCATTCTAATTGAATATGCTGTCTTCAATGCCAAAGCTTTATTTATAGCTTTATCAACTATTCTAGGTAATGAAGATTAAACTGTTACAATGAATTCTGATCTTAATCCCTTTATGAACTCTGCTATTTTATCAACTTTCTTCCTTATCCCTTGTAAATCTAATCTTTTCCCTAATTCTGTAATTTGAGCAACATATTCATCGATAGTTTCTTTATTCCTTTGCTTAAAATTTTGCAACTGATGCTTCCACTATTGTTTTCTGAAGATACTACAATAATAGTCCTTGAATTGGTGAACAAAGGATCTATTTCACAACATGTTATTTCTCCAGTATATAGTATTACTTTTGCTGAACCATATAAGAGCTGTTTCTTTTAAATAGTTAGATAATATATCAAGAATACGGTTGTCAGCAACTCTATTAGCCTTACAAGCTTGTTCAAAAGCTTCTAACTATTCAATTAGATCCTGATTTCCTCCTTTAAATTCTGAAAAATTCACTAGCCTTGTTTCGTGGGCTATTGAATATAGAGTTACTATATATGCCTTTAATAAATCTTCAAATCCTTGCAAGAATTGTGTAATTATATCATTTTCTCCTTCTGGTCTTCTTTGTTTCTCTCTATTATCAGTATCCTCTTCTCTATCATCAGTTGTGTTCCAATAGGTATTTCTTCTCTCTTAAATATTTTGAATCAGACTGAAAGTTGTATCTTCAATATTTCACGTTGTTCTAAGATCCTCTTCATCCTGATAATTTTGATATGTATTATCATATTCTGTGATTGTTAGATCTTTATTTTCTGGATTGGTCTATTGATTTGAATCTTTTAATGGGTTGTTTTTCTCTTTTTTATTCAACATATAATAGTATCTAATATGTAGTTTTCGAGATCATCAAGAGTATACATTTAGATAAATAGTTTGGATTATTTTTTATTGTATTCCATGCACTTTGTTTATCTCCTTTTAAAGTTATTTCTTCATACTTTTGCTTAAATACATGATCAGAGAAAATATTATTAAGGGTTACTGTCCATTCTCTATGTGGATCAGCTTGATTTTCAGATGTCCTTCTATCAGATATTGAGATATTTATATTAAATGTATCTCCGTTCATTTTTGATACGTTTGAAGATTTTTGAGATATTCTTCTAGAAGTTTCTTTTGAATTACTTTTAGAGTTAGTTCTTGATTTTATTGACATCTCAAATTTCTAACAATCAAATTCTAAATAACTATTCCAAGCACTTTTTAAGTCTGCAAGTAATGTTTCTAAAGGTTCCTGAGCAAGTGGTTGATATCTAATTGACTGTATAATCAATTCAAAGCATTTCCCTAATGTTTCTGAATTTTCTTCTAATGTAAGTGCTTTTTCAAAAACTCTAATAATTATATTATTAAACTGTTCTCCTTTTATTGCATAAACTATCCAGAAATACCAAAAGTTTTCAAATGCTTCTGAAGGTTATTCTATTATCAGATAACATTCAGTATAAGATGGATTTAGATTACTTATTATCTCTTATTTATTTTTCTATAAGTGTGCTATAGTATGTCTAATAATCCTTTGATTATGTTCCTTTCTACTTATTATTAACTATTTTGTTATTCACATATTCAAGTACTTTCTCAATAGTTAGTCTTAATTTATGAAATCTGATAAAATCCTTAATATTATCAATTCCTTTTGAATATGCTGAATTATCACAAAGGATACTGGTTTATCTTCGCTGATGCTTTCAAGCAAATTCTTCAAAGTTCTCAATTGTAATTCCAATTGTAGTGACTGAGGTGTGTATAAAGGTTTAAAATAAACTCTAACGTTAGACATCAATCAATTCTAATTTGCAATTCCTTAATTTCTCTCAATTCTTTTAATTTCTAATTTTTGTTTCCATCCAACCTACACCAAATTTGTTATATGAGTCGATTGCGAAGTCTACTGACTGAAAAATAGACTTCAATACATATAGCAACATTTTAAGTATCTGAAGGATAATAATTTATATTAACAATCCTAAAGTCTTGTTGACGTCAATAAAATTATCAATATAAATCACTACAATTAATATATATATTTATATGGGAGAGCAATAATGATGAATTGGGTTTTATGTTACTAGTTTAACTAATTAAAGTTATAAGGTAAAGATTGGTTTTATTAATTAGAGAAATTGGGATCAATACCATTCAATAATTTAAATAAGCTCTTGTTCGCGAACTTACAAAATTAAAGAGTAAACTATAAAATAAACTATATTAAAACTGTATTAGAAAATTTATTTAATAATTAATATCAAGACTATCTAGCTTGATTTCACTATAAACTAACTGACTTATAATTTACTAAAGACTAACTAAGACTCACTGACTAAAACTGACTGATTAAAATACATGAAATTCCTATCCCATTTATATAAAACTTTGGGTCTAATTCTATTACTAAATTAAGATAAAGTATAACTTAATAAACTACAGAAACCTTGTAAATATTGTTAACTTAATTAACAAGTTTAACTAAGTAAACCATATTAACTATGTAAACATATTTAAATTTGTTAATGACATTTTTTTTTTTTTTTTTTGACTTTTAATGATATGATATTGCCATGAGTTTATTAATTAGATTTATTGTTTAGATGCACTAATCTATAAAAGTAAAAGATACAAATAAGAAATTTATACTAAACTGCAGCTACCCTCGTGACTCTATTTCAAGCCCATTTGAGCTGATCAATCACTAACTTTCTCTTCAAGAAGTCTACTAAAACCATTTTTAATAAACAACTCATCAATGAGAAAAGCTAATAAAATTATCAATATCACAACGCTATTCCTTTAACTAATTATTAATCCCTAACTAACAAAAAAATTTACACCCTTCAGAACATACGAACCCGAGATTAGCTTCTGAAAAAAGAAAGATTAAAAAAGACAACTAACTCCAACAAGTTCTTAGTTAAAATGCCTGGTTAATTTCAAGTTACAATAACCTCCCACAATAGGAATACCCAAAATACTAAGTTCTGTTAGAGGCTCTTCAGATATCTCAAACTTCTATGTTGATATGTCTGTCAATTCAGATTACAGTTACCAGCAAAAGAATAGAGCCCAAAATACATAGTTGCAAGAACTGAAAAATTTTACTAGGATTGGTGGACTCTATGACGTCAGGAAATCTTCAAAAGAATATTGTTATTTATGAAGGTAATTGGATAGTTATCACGTAAGATTTATTTACACTCAAAGATATGTCAATCCTGATCATTATTTCAGATACTCCTTGATGCCCACTTTTTGTAGGCAAAAAAGAAAAAGGAAAACAAACGAAAAAAATATTTGAGAGAAGTGGCGAAAAAATATTTTAACAAAAAAACACCACCTTTTGGACTAACAATGAAATATTTTTTGTTTGAAGTATAGGGAATAAAAAGAGGAAAAAGTTTAAATAAAAGAGTTTTATTTTTTATTTACAAGCTAAGCCATGGTCGCTCTTGAATGTACACATTTTTTACATAAAAATTCTTGGACAAAATCCAATGAGGAAGAAGAAAAATTCATTAATGACGTTTTTTTTTTTTTTTTTTAACGATGTGGTTCTGTCATAAGTTTATTATATTTATGTTATAATATTACAAATAAAATTAATGATAAAGAAAAACTAAAAATAGAAAGTAAAAACAATAAAAAATTAAACTATGACTATCCCCCGTGATTCTATTACAAATCCGTTTGGATTAACCAATCACCAGAACATCTCTCAGAAAAAACCAAAAATCCATATTTGATGATTAGATCATCAAAAAGATATTCAAATGAAACTATCAGTACCTATTCAAGAAGTCGAACCAAGAAAAACCAAATTTCATAGCTGAATAATACCAAGTGATCCAACTATTTGATATATTATTATTAGGGAATTTCATATTTGTAGGACGTTTGATCTTGACCTTTTTCTTTTTCAGTTTCATAGAGATGCCATTTTTCTTTTTTTCTTAAATCATTTTCTTACATCTGGGGGCCTAAATGTTAACATGAAAAGCGTTAGTGAGAAAATTAGAGGTATTCATAAGGAGACTTGTTGAATTAGAAGGAGAGAACAGCTCTTTAAGAAGTAAGAACATTTTGTTAGAAATGATTCCTTTGGCCAAGTGTATACAGGAAATTAAGTTAAGTAAAGGGTCTAATAGATCCATAAGTTGATGTCTGATGGTGTGATAAAGATCAAGCCTATTGGCATTTTTCCCAATTTTGTTTAAGACTAAACTGTTGAGAAATTAAAAGTAGACAAACAGATCTCTGTGATTATCTATATTCTATGAGAGCATGTTCACAAATGATGATAGTCTTCTTTAGACGATTTACAATAGATACAAAGCCAGTCTTTATATAAATCAGGTCTTCTTACTGAGAGTTTGTTTATTGTGGGTAGTTTATCAGTTAAGGATTTTAGTTTAAAATCTTTTCTTCGTCTTTGAAAAAATGAGATAGCGGCCTCCTATATTTGAAAACAATACGAAAAAAGAGGTTAGTCAATGAATATCAGAAGAACGGGTTTGCTGAATTAATTGTGAATTTCTATTGAGGTCCAAGAATGTTGAGAATTGTTTAGCTGCATTGAGGTTTTTCCATAATTTCCTGGTTGAAGATTCAACAGGAATTTGGTTAAAGCTTAGAAGAAGCTATAAATCATCACAAATTGTAAGATCAAGTAATAAAGGTGGTTTAGAACATCCAGTTTTTGCTAAGTTATTAGCTATGTCATTGTAATGGTCCCCTGAATGACCTTTTACTTTAATCAGCTTAGTATTGAGTTTCAATTCTTTGATTATATGGTTGGCTAAGATCAAAACAGTATAATTAGGTACTTTTTTACATGTCCTGATTGTAAAATTATGATTCAGACAAAAGTTGTAGTAACCATCAATAATAGCTTGACTATCCAAATATATGGTTGGTGAAGATAAACGAGTAGAGTAGTAAGTAAGGCAAATAGTTTAGCTCATGTGGACGATGGGTGATACACTACTGTAGCATTAAAGGAATTTAGGTAGTTATGTAATAAATCTGGACAAATCCATCCTAGTCCTATTTTACACTCTTCTGAAGTTAGGTTAGAAAGAGAGCCATCAGTATAGAAATTATGTGTATTAAGATCTTTGCATGAGTGAGATAGATTAATGAGCTCATCCTGATATGAAATATCCTTTACGCATTTTCTAATGAGTGAAATATTTGTTAGCTGAATTGGGCATTCATTATAATTATCAGATAGATAAGTTGTTATAGACGAAATAGATTTACTAAGAGTATTTTTCCTTAACAGTTGATAATGATGAGATGCAATATAATTTTCAGGAGTCTGTTTCATAATGAATAACGTCTTTTTAAGTGGGTAAGCAATACAAATTCTTTTCACAATTATGGTAGTAAGAGCATTGTAGCCTTTGATATAAGTGACATAAGTGATAGGTCTGCCAAAAATTTTTCGGAAGTGATTGGGTGGTTTTTTGCAAAAATTTAATAAAGCTTCATCATTGAAATTACAGCCAGGGCATTAAACAATTGATCTATTATTGTAGTCTTGACTAATATCTGAGTGGGGGTTAGCTTTGATAAAGTGTTAAATGAGAATATTGTTTTGGTTTTTCATTTTTCTAAAGATTCTTCCAATGATAGTTGCATCCTTAACAGGATGGTGAATAATCACAAATTCTTTTTTTAAATTATCTAAATTAATTTCTATATTAGGACTATCTATATAACTATTATTAATACTATCTAATCTAAAAGAACTATGAACTAATCTATTATTTGTGCTATCTAATAATTTCTTTTCTATTCTATAATATAGGTTGGGGTGTGAGCGGTGGGTATGTGATCATATATATTTCTTTGAGTAATTTCTCTCCAGTTTAGTAGATGAGAACCATTGATGTCCAAGAATTGATCTATAAACAATAATGAGTATTTGCGGAGAATATTATTATATTTCTTTAATTTATCGACATTAAGTATGAGGTGTGATGGGTAAAATTTTAGATAGATTTTAATTGGTAGAATATTAAGTCCATTTTATTGCCATGTAGATCTTTTATGAAGATCAATTTGTCCATTTTATTGCTGTCGATCAATTATGCAAATTATTAGATATCAATTTTATTGCCTTTGATAATCATGTAGATCATAGATGTCTATTTAGTTGCTTGCAGATCTGGCAACTTTATTGCCTAGCAAGATGGCAACTTTATTTTCTTTGATATTATTATCTTACGATACTAACGACTGAAAATTAGTATTAATGCAAGATTAACAAAGGGATTTAGCTTTTATTCAATACTTTTTAGGAAGAGCTCTGAAGGGTT
>CAJVPQ010001767.1:0-16496 GCA_910591825.1 Funneliformis caledonium
CAAAAAAATTCAAATTATATAAATAAGAATTTCATATTTTAAAATAATTAGATTTTAGATTTTAAATGTTAATATTAAAATAATAAGTTATTTATTATCTTAATAATATATAATAAATTTCTTTTATTTATTTTTTATAGTTGATTTATTAAAGGCTTCCGTTTTGAATTAAAAATTATCAACTCTTTAAAAATTACTTTTATTTAATTATATATTTTTCTGTAATTTAATATAAATTTTAATTAATAAATAAAAATATTTTACTATTAATTCTTTTGAGTTAAACTTTTAGAAATAAGAAATTCTAATGTTACATAAAAATGGTGCAATTTTTTAAAAACAAATAAGACTATACATGTTAAATGAATTTCTTAGTAAAAACTGATCAAAAGCGGGTTTCATGCAAAATAAATGAAAAATATTTAATTTTTTTATTTATAAAAAAAAAATTTTCAAACTACGTATATATCTTTTTATCCCATGGATTAGAAATTATTCTGTTATCGGTTTAACGTTACATTCTGGACATTTATTCACGTCTGTAATGATTGTGTACTGAGAATAAATTAAATTTTAGTTAAAAAGATAAAAATGTACTTTTGTTTCCAAATAAATGAAAAAAAAAAACTTACCGGATGTCCATTTGCACATTCATACAAATTATCTAATGATTAATACAAAAAAATTTTTTTTTTAATTTAATATATATATAGAATTGAAATAAATGTAATCATTATACATACCAGAATTGTCAAACTTGATCCTACGAAATTCTAGGTTTTCTAAAATTGAATGGTTTAATCTAGTTTCAAGACTAGCTTCATAGCAATTTTTTAACAAATAAGACAATCTCTTTTCCAAATCACTCTTAAATTCCTTATCAACAACATGGGTATATTCATCACTTGTCTTAATATTCAAAATGGATCGTTGAATCCCCCCAAATCCTTGTTTGATTCTCAATTTATCAGTATCCTTTACTCCATCTTGAGGATACTTTAATTGAAATATAAGCGTCTTAATTTCAGATTCTAGTATTTCAACTCTAGACAATAATAAATGTCTATCATAACGTAAAGGCTCAGCTGCTTCTATAATGGTATTCAAATGACTTTGAATAGTTCGTTGTAACCTTTCCGCAAATTTCTGCCAGGTATATTTAACTTCTACAACTCTTTGGAATAAATAACTAAAGATAGATTTCCTTGGAACCTCTTCAATTATAAATAAAATTTCATGAAATAAAATATTCTGAATATTTATAATTTCGAAAAATGCATCTAAATACATTCTCTGTTCCATCTTTGGAACCGAAAATCCCAAAAGTGCTGTTAAATCACTTTCTTGATTCACTTGGGATCTAAACACAAAATAAATAAAAAATTAAATATTCTATTCTATAAAAGAAATTCATTATTGCAGTAATACTTACAAACTTGAAATAGAAGCTTCAAATGCCTTTTTGTGAGGAGGATTTTTGGCGGCAAGAATAATTAAACTCAAATCTTGATAAATATTCATCAATTTATTAACGTGAGGAATCCAAACTGTCGCATTGCTAGGTTCAAATCCATGATATTTTTCAACATTATTAAAATACTGATATGGAGTAAGTTCAGGTAAGACATCATCTAAAGCATTAACCTCTTTAAATATCTCTTCTTTAGGTCTTGGATCGGTACTAGAAACTAATCTCAATTGGTTTTTCAAATTGATTCTCTCTGTATTTTTATTATATGATATTATCTGATTAGCAATATTCTTTAACCTACGATCATATTCTTGGATAAACTTCCTATTTTGTACGTCCAATGTACATTTCTTAATTCTTCTTCCATATCTTTTGATGTTTTTAATTGGAATTCGACATGCCGGACATGTTCTTTCACTTACTGGCGTTGTTGAAAGTGTTTTAATTGACGTCCATCCTCCTTTTGTAGATCCATTATAATATTCTCCGATTTCCATGTAGTAATCCATACATTCCATTGTGTAAAAATGACCACAAGAAAGAATGATCATTCTTTCTACATCCCAATATATATCATTAAACTTCATGTCTTTCCTAAAATCTGGTGGTGGTTCTATACAAAAAAAAATTTATTTAAAAATAAAAAAATAAATAAAAATAATTGACCTTTTAAATTTTCTGTACCTTGTTGACTTCTAATATCCTCAGGAGCACAAGTAATACAATATATTTTAGGAGGACACACTTCCCCACATACACCTGGGCATAAATGCCCACATTCCAATTTCTTTTCGCAGCGTTTATTGCATGGTAATCTATAACAAGGAACTCCACAACTAAGTTCACATTTTCCTTGATGTGTACATTCCCATGCACATGGTTTTGCGCATATAACGCATGGTTCTAAACAAATTTTATCACATGTTTTATGTTCACAAGATATCATACACTCCTTCCTACATGGTAAACAAGATTCTCCTTCATGACATCCTCGTTTACAAATATGCCCACAAAATAATATTTTATTGCATAAATCGTTGCATTTCGCATGAGGATTATCATTCGTTAATCTTGATCCTGCACGCTGTTGACAATTAATACATTTATCTGTACATCTATGGCCACACGACAAGGCACTTCCGCATATATTGTCGCATTTGAGATTATCAACCGACTCACTACACTAATAAATTGAGAAAATAAATAATGGATTAAAAAAAAAAAAACTTTTATTTAGAAATTTACTCACCCTGACGTTCACTGTGTGTTGACAATAACGATACTGTTTGTCAACGCGTATCATACACTGGAGATATTTTTGGCTTTGATTTTGTTGACAAGTAGCATTAGGCCAAACGTGTCCACAACGTAATATAATATCTCCATAAATATTATTACACTTGAGCTTCTCAATCGATTCATAACACTAATAAATTGAGAAGATATAAATAATAGATTAAACAAAAAACGAAATAACGTGTATTAAGAAATCTACTCACCATAACGTTTATGGTGTGATGACATTTAGGATAACGTTTGTCTACGCGTGTCTTACACTGGAGGAAACGTTTGTGTTGATTTTGCAGACAAGTACCATCAGGAAAGACGTGTCCACAACGTAACATAATATCTCCATACATATTATCACACACGAGATCTTTTATTGATTCATAACACTAATAAATTGGGAACTAATAAATAACACATAAAAAAAAAATTATCCTCGGTATTTAAAATTAATTTACTCACCATCATGGTTATAGTATGATCGCAATGAGGGTATTTTTTGTCAACGCGTGTAACACACCGGAGAGCATTTTTATTTAGATTTTGCTGGCAATTAGCACTTGGACAAACATGTCCACAAGGTAACGTAATGTCCCCGACGAGGAAATTGCATTTTCCACAATCCTCCTTACAAAGCTTATCACAAGGATGATTACATATTGGATGCAATCTTGAACAAGGTTTCTGACATGTTACGTTAAGATGTTTAGGATCATCTGCATGACACCTATAAGTACCTAGAAAAGATGATGATTGTTAATATTTTAATTTAATTACAAAAATAAAAAATAAACATCTTACATGCGTGTCCACAAGCCAATGATACGCCGCATGGTTCAAAGCATCCACCATTTGTGCTAACTAACTTGAATTGTTCGGGTTCAACAATAATATGCTTGTTATGAGGATGTCGAACACATTGTATCGGCATACCAAAACCAACTTGATTACGAGAACGTAAAATATGAATTATAGGAGCCCACATTTCCTTGGATTTCGATGCCATTAACTCTGAGTTTCCAATAAGATACATTCCTTCGCGAGCACGTGACAATAAAACATTGGTTCGATTTGAACTCTTGAGAAATCCAATAGAGCCATGATTATTGCCGGATGTGGAAACATTACGAACCAAAGAAATAATTACGATCTTTGCTTCTTCTCCTTGGAAGTTGTCAACGGTTCTCAAATTAACTTGTTGATTTAACGATTTTTTCGTAGCAAAA
Source organism: Funneliformis caledonium (assembly GCA_910591825.1). NCBI lineage: Eukaryota > Fungi > Glomeromycota > Glomeromycetes > Glomerales > Glomeraceae > Funneliformis > Funneliformis caledonium. The sequence goes on from CAJVPQ010001767.1 coordinate 3,985, forward strand.
CTTGTTTCATTTTCAGCTTCGTCAACTTGTTCTTCAAATTCAGCAATTTCTTGAGCGTCTCTTTCATCAATAATCACAGCAAATGACTTCTTTAAAGCATCTCTAATTTTAATCATTTGTCCTAAATATGGAGTAAGTACTGCGATATCATCGGGTTTTGTATATCCATTACTAACGAAATACTTAACCATTTCAACTACCATCTTAATTTCATATGTATTCACATGAGATTGCATTGTAAACTCGCCACCAGAACTATCTTCGGAATTTCGATGCTCAATAAAATATACATTATGTTGCGCCCCACGTACGTCCGGATGTCTGATGGTGTTTTCGCCATCAATTAAATCAGGATACAAAGTGTATCTAATTAGATCAGAAATTTCTCCTCTCATACGTCTTTGAGTTAATAGTCGAGATTTTTCAATTTTCATTGCTTTATCACCCAAGACCAACCGTTCAAATAATGATTTATCTAATTGATAATTATTTCCGAGAGATGAATCAATACTAAGTGTATAAGTAGCAATATGCGGTCTTAATTGATTATGATCACCTAAAGTTTAAAAAAATTTTTTAGAAACATAAAATCATAATTTTCTAAATTACTAAAAATTAATAAACGTTTACCAATTAAAATTAAATGTTGTGTTGAAGATGTTAATGTACTAAGGATATGAGCTTCAAGCACTTCTCCAGCTTCTTCGCATATAACAATTTTCGGTCCAATAGATCGAAGTAAATTTCCAGATTTAGCCGCACCATTTGTTGTCATTCCGATAACATCACAATCTAATAAAACTTCTCTTCGCCCTTCTTCATAAATCTCGTTCATCTCTTTACGTTTTTCATCGTGAGCTTTTCGTAAAGTTGATAAATTTTCTGTGAGTTCATCAAGAATTTTTGTTTTCCAATGATCATGAAGTGTATGTCTTTCTGTTTTGGACATGTGCCAAACAGAATGTGTATTTAATAGTACGTTTAAAGGACGGTTTCCGTTTGGTATATTGTAAGACTGAATCCATTCTAAAGTTTCATAATCATATTGCTCCTCTTGCTTCCTTTTATTACCCCTTTTCCTTGGATTTAATAATCTTTCCTTGCTTTTACTAATGATTCTAAGATCTTCACCTTGTACCCATTGATCGAATACAGGTCCACCTTCAACATTCAAAACCCAATCTGGAAAGTAAGGAGACATAAATTGATCATAAATATCTTGCTTTTCAAGCATCAAATATTCAGAAACGTCTTCCCAACTCAACCACTTTTTAAATATTTTCCCCTGTATTTCCTTGAGATCTTTTTCAATCTTATCTAATGATTCATGAAGTCTTGCTATTAAATACGATCCTTTTCCTTTTCGCTTTTTACAAACTTCTTCCAGATTAAAATGTTTAATCTTTTCTGATTTTGTTCTTGAACCTATTCGAACTAAATTCGTTGTTATATTATCATCAAGTAAGTGCTAAAACAAAAAAGAAGAAAAGAAAAATAGTTTAATCATAAATAATATAATAATATTTGATAAATTTAAAATTAACAAATTATATATTACCTCCAAGAATTGATCAAGAGCATGATTAGTAAAACAAACGGTGAGAATAGGGCCAAGTCTTGTATTTGAATTTTGCTGTGCCAATAATACTTTCATGATTTCAATACCAACTACAGTTTTTCCTGTGCCCGGTGGTCCTTCGATTAATGCTACTTCACGAGTTAAAGCAGAAATCAAAGCTTTCGCTAAAATAATATATTAATAAATAGAAAATTAATATAAAAAATTTCTACAATACATCTCTCTCTAATTTTTTACTTGGTTATATAATTTACCTTGAGTTTGATCTAATTTTCCATACTTGTTGATATATCTCGCTGCATTGTCATAAGAACCTGTATCGGCAACATTCAACCTTACATTCCTATTATTACATATGGCAGATAAATCAAATCGAAATCCAGGAGCTCTAGCATACATAGGAGGATCAACTTTATCAGCATCATCATAATAAACAAATCCTTGCATATTTTTTCTTTTTTGATCTTGTAAATTTGGAGCAAAATATTTTTCAAAGGGAAAAGTAAAAGGATTCATGGTTTGAATAATTTTAAGGATATGATAATATGATTCTAAATAAACACCGGTTGATTCCACCATAAACCTATTTTCCAACGAAATTTTATCAGATTTGGAAATTTCGGCTAATGCAACGGTATAAATTGAGGGATCCATAAAATTAATACCGATCTCAGCATAATCAGCATTTTTAGATAAAATTTTGTCGTCTCTCGAAATTACTACACCAAAATAAAGAGAATATCCTTTATTTGATTTAGGTAATAATAAACAAACTAAACTTCCGTTCATTAATCTTTTGCTTTTCTCCCAAAATTCTTTTCTTTCTTTTTCATTTTTTGCCTTTCTATATTTTGGATCGAATCTTAAAGTGCAAACCAAACCATTTCTTCTATTACAAACAATCTCAACAAATTGAATACGAACGTAAATTTGTATGTCTCCGTTCTCATATTTAAATTTGCCTCCGTCCTTTTGTATTTTCATTAATTCTTTGGCAGATTTATTATCATTGCCCTTATTTACGCCAGTATTATTATCTGATAATGCATATAAGAAGTTTTTGATTCCTTCGCGGATTGGATTTAACATATCTTCCCTCAAAAGACGAAATTGAGTATCAAGCAATCTTTCTGCGCCGTCGGGTAAGAAATGAAGAGTATCTGGAAGCACGGAAGGTAAGAATGGACGCCTATCACATAAAATTTCGTCTTCTGTGGGAATGATCGACATTTCAGAAATATCTTTGAAATCATTATCATGTCTTCTCCCTTTCTTTGATAATTCACCAGGTGGATCATAAGATCTATCCATATCAGCTTTTTCAGCCAATTCTTTGTAACGAGAATTAATCAATTTCGAGTCTCTTGAATTTTTTGAATTATTTTGAAATGATAAGGTAATTCGTTCATTATTCAAAATAAGATTAATTTTTTTAACCTCTTTATCTAAGATCTGGAAAAAATATTTTCTTGTTTCTGCATTATTAATTAACGGGTCTGCTGTATTGGAATAAAATCCTTGTTGAAGCAATTGTCGATAATATACTAACGATTCTTGTAAAGCCTTAGAGACTTTATGCATCGTTTCGTTCAGAGTGGCTTCTTTAATACGACATAATAATTCTGTCAATAAACGAACAATTATCAAGAAAAATATTCCCAATCTAATTAACAGAAGAAGACATTAATCGATGTGCAAAAGTAAACCTTAATAGTTATTTTTTTTAAAAAAAAAAAATACTAACGAAGATGGAATAAATGTATATTTTTGACGTGCTAATAATCTATCCAAAGTAATAGAATTATCCATTAAAGAATCACGTTGAACCAACTCATTCAACATATTTATCACATTACAAAGAAAAGAATCCTGATAAAATATAAATATTTAATTTTTTTTTAATTTTATTTTTTTTTAAAAAAAAAAAAAAAAAACACAGTATACTTACAATTTTAGTATAGACAACCGAGAAAATAGCATGAACATATTTCTCCAAAATACATTCAGTAATAGCAGTTCTAGTCAGTAAACCCATCAAAGGTAATATGACGTGTTGAAAAGATAACACATTTTCTTGAAGTCCCGCATCACATGACATTGATGGAAAATTAATTATTTCTCTTAATTTTTTAAGGCCTTTTTCTGGATTTCCTAACTCAGTAACCAATTCTTCAACTTCATGTCCAGATTTTTTATCTGTAACTACTAATGCTGAACAAATTAACATTTTAATATCATTTGGTATTAATGGAGCTTCTTTTTTCAATATCTTTTTCCATATGGTTTTAATATTATCTCCATTTGTAATGAAAATCAATTTATCACTTCCTTTATATGACAATTCTGAAGAACTGAAGTTGGCCGTCGCTGTTTCCTGCTGTAACCTTTTTATCTCTTGAACATTATTATCTCCATGACGGCCACCTCTTGCAACACCACCTTCACCGCCTATTCTATTAAAATTACTAGTAATAGGAATATTATAACCGAAATCGGAACCTGTATTTCTCTTTCTACTCATGGTGGACTGTCTTAAATTTTATTGGTAAGTTATTCTTTTTTTTTGTTTTTATTTTTTATTTTTTATTTTTTTTTAAAACAACTTCCTATTTAAGCATCCATTGTGATGGTGTGACAGATTTCCGAATATAATGTTGACGTAAAGTGGCGCATTCGATTAAGAAAGGTATAATTAGAAAATAGAAGTTACATTTACAGTATGTAATGAAAAGAATGTTTTTACCATAACTTTGATTTCTTCATTAGATCATTATTCTAATAAAAAAAAACTTTCGTTGATAAACGCACAAATTTTTTTGTTTTGTACTCGCATCTAAAATTTCAAAAACGCAGACCAAATTGTCGACAAGAGCGGGATTAATTATCTTTTAAATTTTTATCGTTCAGAGCATATGTTTGAGAGACCATGTTACGCCGGTCGAGTTTCTATAATGAAACCATTTATGCTTTGAAAATAAATGGTAGAAAAAATGAAGACAAAATTTAAGTTATTTTCCTTCATAAGTTTGAAAATGTTTAATTCAAAAGTCGGTGTTCAAATTCAAAATTCAAAATTCAATTAAATAAATGATAACTCATTTCATTAAATTGAAAAAAATGAGAAAAAAAAAAATTAATTATTATGGATGAACCCGAATTTAGAATTTTTAAATGAGATGAAAATATTATCACGTGAACCAGCATAAACACACATAAATGAATGTATCAAATGTTAATGATTGTTGAGATCTAAACGAACAGATTTAATTCGTATCACAAAAATTGATACTTTGCTTTTTGTTGAATTTTAAATTTAGCAATTACATATGGTTATTTTGGCAAAAATTTAATTTATTAAATATAGTACATCATTGAATGATTCGATTGGTTAAATTTACCATTGATTAAGCAACCAAAAGCTTCACAAGCGGGTACTTCCTTCTTTCCATTTTACATCATGGTTTTCAGCAAGACTATCGCCAGCCAATTATTAAATTATTCCTTATAATACAAATTATTATAGCAAATAAAAAATGTCAGAATGTTCAAATGCTATTTAATTATTTCCCTCCATCAAATGCAATACAACATCGGCCAAGCTTAAAATTGGACAGATGTTTCCGATTGTTAGTAGAAGGAGATGGTCAAAACTCTTTTCAAATTCTTTTCGCGCTATTGTGGTATGGAAATAAACTACTATTGCATTATGGCAACTAGCAAATGGAGCAGGAATATGAGTATTAGAGTAAACATTTGGAGTAAGTCAAGGTTCAAGGGTCTTTAGTCAACTTTACTGATCGATTCTTGGAGGCGTTAATAGACTTAGAACAAAAATGAATTACACGACCACAAATTGGTAAAGATAAGGAAAAAAGCATTCCCTGATTATTAGTTAAATTGTGGGGAGGGTACTAACTAGAGCTAAAGCCTTTTTTTTAGTCATGATAAAATCGATTGAAAAATAAAGAGATTGCTTAAACACTGATCACTATCTTTATTTAATTGATCGTAAAGTTTGGGCACCATCTCTTTCATAATCTGCATGGGAACGGCCCTTACATGATAATAATTTTATAACGACTGCACCAAATCACATGTAAAATAGTTTCATTAGAAAGACAATAAGCAAGATAGATTAATATGGGTTATGTTCCATCATAAATTTATTATTCCTTTATTTTTAATAATTATAAATAATAGTAATATATGTTATTTTGATATTTTACAAGATTTTACTAATATAAAAAGAAAATATTTTATTTAAAAAAAATTTCAAAATTTTGATCTTAAATTAAAGTTAATATTTAAGTTTACTAATTAAATAACCATTTAAATTTGAATAAAAGCTATTAAAGAGATATAAATAATTTATAAATATATATATTAATTGTTATAATCTATACCTTATTCTATGAAATCATATTTTATTAAAATCTGATACAATATTTAAAATCCCAGATCTTATATTCCACTTAATTTATATTTTACTTTTAAGTATATTTTAATCAATATTTTATTATAAGAATAAAAATATAATTATTGAATCATTTTAAAATGAAATTAATAAGCTAAATATTATTAAATTTTATTCATTAGTATTATTATTTAAAGTTTTAGTTTAAGGAATGAAATTTAAAATAGAATAAATTAAAACTTTATCCTATATCTATATAATATAAGTAAAATGTATATTTATTAAAGAAATTATACAATCAAGAATAAGATATTAAGTAAATTTAATATTTATAACTGAATCAAATTTTTTAATAATATTTAAATCATTTATTAAATAAATAAAATATTTTATTATTAATTAATTTAAAATGTCACAATTTATAATGTTAAATTTAAAAAAATCTTTTTTTTTAAATTATATTTTGTCAAAGTTTAATATTTAAGAAAATAGATATTATTAATGCAAAAATAGGTCTAGTAATTCAGAAATTATATATTAAATAAGATATTATTTTGTATTTATAATCATAATACGTTTATTAATTAGTAAAAACTTAATAAACTAATTCTTTAGTAAATCTTATTCTGTATAAAGAATTAAAAAGCAAAAATTTTTAAATTTTAAATTTATAATTTATATTATTTTATATTAAACAATAAATAAATTATTATATTATAAAAATATAGCTTAATTTCTTATAAAATTTATCAAATTATTTAATTTTGATTATATAATATTTCTGTTCTCTTTTAATATATATTAATTTATTTAAAGGTTAAAATTAGATTTAATATTAAAATTTATAATCAAATACAGTCAACTCTTTCTATAGCAAATTTGAATATTACAAATTTTACAATACAATAGTGTGACAGGTAAAATTTTAAATAGATTTAATTGGTAGAATATAAAGTCAATTTTTATTGCCATATAGATCTTTTATAAAGATCATTTTGTCTATTTTATTGTTATCGATTAATTATGCAAATCTTTAGATATCAATTTTATTACCTTTAATAATCACGTAGATCATAGATGTCTATTTAGTTATCTGCAAAACTGGTAATTTTATTGAAACAGCAACTTTATTGCCTAGTGAAATGGTAACTTTATTTCTTTCAATATACTTAATTTAGTTTATTTTATTATTTATTCAATATGTATAAATATCTCTATATTTTCTTTGAGTCTCAGACTGACGAGATATTAATCTTTTAGGATCTAAACTTATTTATTATATTAATAAAGGAGTATAATTAACCAAGTATAAAACTTATCCTTCGCAAACCTTTTGAAACTATTATAAATTATCTATAACCCTTTGTATTCGTGCAATTCCTTTTGTTAGTAAACTTATTATATGATATTGTATTGATTCACTGTATTGACTTGAAGTCTCTAAAGCATAATTTCTGAAATATTTTTGAGTTATCTGTATTTATTTTGTATTTATCTTACGTGTTTTATATTGAGAATAATTCTTCAATATTATTGTGAATCCTTACCCATGGTTTCTTAAGTAATTGTCTTAGTTTTATTTATTCTTTTGAAATTTTATTTGAAGTTACGAAACTATCATAATATCAGATTATCAGTATCAGACAGATTTTTAAATAAAAATTTATACTATGTTTAATAAATTAAAGTCAGAAAAATTTATATATAAAATGGTTCTTTTTATAACAAATTGTTTTATAACGAATTTGTTTTTGATATAATAAAGTTTTGCTTAAAATAAATTTTACTAGATTTATATATATATAATTTTGTAATTCATATCTGATTTTTAAATAAAATTAAAATTAACAATAAATAAATATTCATATTATATATTGTATCTTATGTTTCATGATTTATTTTATATATTTTATTTTTTACGCATTTTTTTTTTACATAATGTCAAAAGTAAATTCAAAGAAACAACTTAATAAATCTACTAATAAATAAGATGAACCTTTAAAAAACAAAAATCTTTTACAGCTGCATAAATAAAAAAACTTTGTTTGAAAAAATATTATCATCTTTTTTAAAACAAAAAGACTTGGCTAATGAAATTAATAAAAGCATGGTAAGTGACATTTAAAGGAGAAAGACTGTTAGCTTTTTATGAATACCAATTCATACCAAGTTAATTTGAAATATAATAAGAAAGCTCTATTCTCTTTTATTGAAGAATTATTAGCAATTTAGATAAATAACGTATTCAAAGCTAGCCTTATTATTACTGATAATATTCTTTCAATTAAAGCCTTAAGTTTTGCTTTTTTATTAAAAAAGAATAAGTTTAAAAGGTCTAATAGTTGTGTGAAAAACTTTAAAAAATGACATAATCTTAAGCAGTATTATATACATAGAAAAAGTTGCAAGTATATTGTTCAAAGATCTCAAATAATAAAAGAGAATCTTTAGCAAATATTAAAAGATTATAATCTAAAAAAACATATTCAATTATGACAAAATAGAACTGTTTTGAAAGATAAAACTATGTTAAATGATATTTAATGAATAAACAACAGAAATGAAACAATCAAAATATTGTGTAATAATCTTACTAATATGTAATATAATAGAAAGTGAAAAGCTGACGCTTTTGTTCATGAAAATCCTAGAGTTATTAAGAATATTGATAAAAGAATGCTTCTGATTGAATATTATTAAAATTAAAAAAGTTAGATGCAGATTTCAATCTGGAATGATTACATAAAAACTTGATACAAAAATAAGAAGATAAAATCAGAAAATTCTCCTTTTTTATAGATAATGCTCTGACATATATTCTTTATGAAACTACCTACCTGACTAATATTACTATTCAATCTCTTCTCCCAAATATCACTACATATATCCAATCTTATGATCAAGATATTATAAATAGTTTTAAGGTGAGAAATGTATTTAATTTAATAATTCTTTAGTTAAAATATAATTGAAATTATTATATTTATACTTTATTTATACTTAATTTTAATTTAACTTATTTTAAGCATAATATTGAAAGCTATATTTACAAAATCAGATTAAAACTTTTGATAAATTTAATAAATACCATATAGAACCTCTGAAATTGATATTAAAAAGTATATAAAATACATTTTATAAGCATAAAATAATATTATAAATAAAACAATTAAAAATTGTTAGATAAAGCAGATATTTTACCTAATAATAATTATGAAAATGAGGATGAAACTAGTATCAATATATTACTTGAACTTAACTTGTTAAAGAAAATGGAAGAAGTTCAAGTATTAATCAATAAACTAGATTTTGACAATCCTTTTTCTGCTGAAGAATTTGTTAAGTATGATAAGTCTAAAATTACAGATAAAAGGATATTTAACGAAGAAATTTTAAAAGCAATTTTACCTAATTAAGAAAATAAAAGAGAAGAAGATTTTTTATCACCAATAATTACTTCTAGAGAAGTTATTAAGGCTTATGATAAAGTAATTTTATATTTGAAATAACAAGAAAAATCATTTGATATAAAAAAAGAAGAGTTAAAGTCTATTAAAAAGCTTATAAAAGAAGCTTTAAAATAATAGTTTCTCTCTTTAAAATAAACTAATCTCAATAATTTTATTACTATAATTAAATAGTAATTTAGAAGGTTATATAATAACAGTTAATAATATTTACAGTTTGATATTTTTTACTTTTTACAGAATAAAATACCATCATAGTTATAAAAAATTTTGATATATTGACTAAATAATACTTCTGTGATTGTGTTAAAATTTTGTTGAAATTATGTTGAGAAATCACATTGTTTTTATTAATTTTTAACTAATATTTGTTAAATTTGATTTTTATTTATCACTAAGATAATGATTTATTATTATAGATCTATTCTAATTGTTTAATATATTATATTTATTAATTTGTGTAAGTTATTTTTAGATTGATTTAATTTTTATAAATAATATGATATATTATTATTTTAACTTTTTATTTTTAATACAAATCAGAATTATGATTACGAAAAGTTTTTATTATATTATTTTAATCATGAGTAAAGAATTTCACAAGATATCAAATCAAATAGATAAATTTATTTATAAAGGAAATTATTTTTACTATTATATAATTTTTTACCTTTTGAATCTTAAATCTACTTTTAAATCACTTAATTTTACTCCTTTAAATCTTTTTAAATTAAATACAAAAATAATCACAAGAATAATTTAAGAAGACAATAAAATCAATTTATTAGTCGATAAAAAAAGAAGGAGGAATAAAGAGTACTATATCAGGTATAAAAGCAATAAAACAAAGTTCTAACAGAATGTAGCCTGATGAATAAATTAAAGATACAATATAACATATTCAACTTACTAATGCAAGCTGAAATGGAAGAATTTAGTATATGATTATAAATAAGTAAATAAATAAATAACAATATAATGATAATATAATTTAACAGTATAATTAATAACTTTTAAGACTTCTACAATTATTAAAATAGAGTAAAAAGAAGTGAGAGGTAGACCTATATAACAGAAAGATTATATGACATCTTTAAGATTTGATTCTAAAATAAGTCAGGTAATAATTAAAAATGTTTAAATAATTTTTTAGATTTATATTAAAAATATTTACTTTTTTAAAATTGAGATACATTTAAAGAAGAAATTATAATTTGCTTACTACAAGGTAAATCTGAAATATATAACAAAATTGTAACATATCTGTGAGATAAAACTGAAATACATAATAAAATCATGATATATCTGCAAAGGCAATAATTATTAAAAAAATTTTTTATTTCATTTTAATTTTTTAAAATTTTTATTTTTTCTTTTTTATTTCATTTGTTTAATTTCAGTTTTCTTTTTGTTTCATTTAATTTCATTTTTTCTTTTGTTTCATTTATTTAATTTTATTTTTTCTTTTATTTTATTTATTTGATTTTATTTTTCTAATTTTATTTTTTCATTTCGTCTCATTTTTCTAATTTCATTTTAGTAATTTCTATTTATACACAGATATATTATATACAGATCACGTGATATAACTGGCATTAATATTACTTTTATTAATTAAGAAAATACTCTATATAATAACTATATAACAGATAGTATGTGATGAATAATAATTTTTTACTAAAAAAATTCTAAGTCCTTAGAATAAATAGTAAAAACTAAAGGTAGAGAAGCATAGCACTGATGATAAATATATATTATATGATCTGTATAAATACATCCTATGTAAACTTAAAGATTTTCTTTTATTTTATAGTTTCTTTTTATTTGTTTAATTTCATTATTCATCTCATTTCGTTTACTTAATTTTATTTTATAGTTTCATTTTTTCATCTCATTTCATTTTCTTTTTGATTTGTTTTTATTTTTTCTTTTATTTTATTTTTATTTTTATTTTATTTTTTTTATTTTAAAAATGAGATTAAATTAGTGTGCGGTAATTTTGTCATTACTAGATATAATTATAGTACTATTTTCTTGATATTTAGTTATGATATATCCTTTATTAAGTTATAAATTAAATGATATTTGATAATTTTGTATTATTGCATTTATAAAAAGTTTAATTGTTTATTTATAATGGTCTAGATAAAGTTTATTCCCAATCTTTTTATTTTTTTTTATTATAATATTTTTTATCCACCCTATTTTTTTTTTATATTTCACAATCTTTTTTAATTATTTAATTTTATTTTTCCCCTTTCTCCCTTCTAATCTTTTTAATTTCTTTTTTTATTTTTATTTTTAATTTTTAGTTTTTAATTTTTTCTTTATTATAATTTACCCTACAATCTTTTTTATTTTTTAATTTTTTTTTAATTATTTTTTTATTATAATTTTTACCCTTGTGATTTTTTTAATTCCTTCTTTTAATTTTTATTTTTTAATTTTTAATTTTTTTTTTTTTTAAATTTTTTTTATTATATTTTTTACCCTTGTGATCTTTTTAATTTCTTCTTTTAATTTTTGTTTTTAATTTATTTATCTCCTGCAATCTTTTTAATTTCTTAATTTTTATTTTTATTTTTTTATCTCTTCATGATCTTTTTTATTTTTATCTTGTAATTTTTTAACTTTTTTATTATATTTTTACCCCTGCAATCTTTTTAATTCCTTTTTTTAATTTTTGTTTAATTTATTTGTTTTTTTGTGACAGTGTGTAAAATTCATGTGCACAATATGCACATGTGCACATTAAATTTTTGTGTGCACATATTACACGGCATAAAATGTGCACAAATAATTACTAAAATAGATAAATTATTTATAAAAATTTTTTTTTTTTTTTTTTTTTTTTAAAGTGCGGTAGTTTCACAATATCATTATTATGAAAGTATGATAATAAAATTAAAAACAAATCAAAAGAAATTACAAAAATCTCATAAAGAACTAATCTAAGACTAAAACTATAGAAGACTGACCCTGCACTTCCCCAAAATCAATTTGTAACCTAGGCTAGAAAAATCACATTTCGAGTAAGTATATTTAAGAAAGT
>CAJVPQ010001768.1:0-16494 GCA_910591825.1 Funneliformis caledonium
AATATTTATATATTTATCAACAAATCTTTAAAATTTAAAGTAATTTCAATCACTAATTTTTTATTTATTACATTTTTGTAATTCCGATTACTTTTTTCGAGAACTGTATATAATTTGGCAGTGCAGTAAATATCAATAATTATTTATTAGTATGTGTTACACGAATCAATAACAAAAGTTTATAATACCCTAATTGAAGGGAACTTTTAATATAAATACATCTAAACACTCATTAATAGTAAAATGAAATCCACCCATAGATTTCTAAATTTGAAAACACCAAAAACAAAACAATTGGTTCAGAAATTATCAGAAGGTGAGAAAAACAAGAAGCCAATAATACTTTAAATAAAAAATGATTTACTGTGATATTATTAAAGGGAACTTTCCATATCAAAAAAAAATCATTTTTTTTTAAAAAAAGAATTATTCGATATATGGGAGGTTTGCTATTAAAATCACGTTACGGATCATATGATTTACAATGTTCGTAATAGAAAATCTCCCACATTGACTACGAAATTTTTGTTCATCAGTGCATTTTATGTGTAGAAAGTATAATCATGCCAATGTCTTATTATGGTATCGAATTTAGGTTGATTGTAATGTAAAACTTTTATTTTAATTGAAACACATTTCTTACAATGTCTGACGGTATCAAAAAAGTAAAAGTGTAATAAAAATATGTTTCACCCAAGCAAAATTAGAAATAAGAAAGAAATAACTAGAATTGGCAGATTAACATTCTTAAAACAAGTTATTTGACATTTGGACATTCTGAATTTTTTTTTTTTAAAATGGCATAACTCACATTTGAATGCTAAGAAAATCATCATTAGAAGATTGCTGTAATATTATGTAATAACCACATTTAAATAATTTTGTTCTCCGAAATTTGAATCATAAAATATGCAACGAGTGATTGGAGCAAGTAGATAATTACTATATTTATATAATACTACCTACCTTAAGATGCAAAATATTTTTTTTAAAAAAAAAAAATTATTACTGATACGACTAACGCCAAGCCTCAACCCGTGTGACCTCGCGTGTCAGATGTCATAATTGGAGAAGCCGAAAACCCTCACCGAGTAAATTATCCAACTTTACAAAAAGAGTACCACAACTACTGGAAAGAGAGTCAAGACAACCTAGGTAGCTAACCTACCACAATAGTTGACTCGCAGGTGTCCAACCCTAGTTGTGACCCTAGGTACTACAATAGCTGAACGTAAAAAAAAAAAACTATTCTTAGTGTAGTTTGTATAATGTCTCATTGATTCAATCCATCTACAAAATAAAGGAAAAAAATAAAAGGGGGAAATCTAAATTTGTTCAAAGATTTTTATGATATCATACTTGTTACACGCGATTCTGAAACTTATAGCCATTGCCTAATTCGATTTGCTTTCTAGAATAATCATTTTTTATTTCTAATAGATGATACGGAATACGGCATGTATTGTAGCAATCAATAATTCCGTAAATGGCAATTTTTTAATAGTTACTTCCATAAATAAAATTTTTATTAAAATTATTAATGATTTCAAAAAATTAATGTTTTGTTGTATAAACAATTGAAGCCAACAATTTTATGCTTTCTTTCTGTGTCAGTGCTTGTATTTTTTTATTGGTCGACAAATCACGAATAATTTGTTTATAATTTTAACAAAGAAAAGATTTATCATGATTTGATGAGATTAATATATTGCTATAACAATTTGGTAATCTCTATATGAAAAACAGTCTATAGCTATCGCCATATCTTACTTAATAATTATTTTTTTTTTTTTTTCGTAGCACACAAATCACAAGCAAAAATGTTTACAAACACAAATGTATAGAAATTTCCGCATTCATACCGCCCACATCATTAGGTGCATCAAAAATTAGTTTTGTATCACTGTTATTAGATTATCTAGATGGAAAATAAATGCGATAAAATGCTGCGATGTTATCCAACATTTATGAATCGAATTAGGCAATGCCGTGTAACTACTTCCGCACAAAGTATTTTATCAATACCTTTGATTATGTTACAAAAGAACTCTTTTGAATTATTACAAATTATGTAAAGATTTTAGAGCAACCCTTTACAGAATAAGTTTACAAATGCGCCTTTTCCAAAGTTGTACAATACTTTCAATTTTTTTTTTTTTGACCAACTTTATTTACTTTTTTCTTTTTACGCTCAGATAACCAACGTACACGTGAATAATCAGTAACATATGAACATATGGATTTCCACATTCAGGAATTGGTTAGTTACGAATATGGTCCGTAATGTGATTTTATAGCAAACCGTCAAGATTATTAAAAGCAAATAAAATTCTCAACAATTATACGGCCAATATGATAATTATACTTGGCCGTCAAATAATTTGCAACAACGAAAGTTTAATTATCTGAACCGAATAATTATACTAAACTTCACGGGTAATCATATGACTGTGAAGTAATTCTCTGATAACCCGGGAAAAAAACTACGTAAATCTAATTAAATTTGTTGAAAATGATTCGTCAGATGGGCTTTTATATCACCCGAAATTAACCATTACAGTTTAGATTGAAAATTGAATATTTGTGCTTTTTATTTATTTTTAAAAGAACTCGCGAAATAAATTTTTAAAATTTCATTTACCTTTATAGATTTCGAAACTTTTCACACTAAAAAATTGGGTTGTGTTGCACAAAAAGAGCCAAAGTTCTGGGCCAATCAAAATCAAAAATTTGATCGCTTTTAAATCCAGCAAGGTAAAATACTTCCAAACGCCGCTTATAACGCGGTCAGAATAATTTCAATAAATGAATATCTTAATAAAAATCAAATTACCTTCAGTTGGGTAAATATCTAAATTTTCAAAAAATTTGGAATGAATAATCACAAAACGTAAAAAGACTTTATGTTGAGCTAACTGGAATACAATTCAAATCGTATTTGATATGAAAGAATCAAGCGGACAAGTTTCAAGTGCGACAAGTGTATACTGATATCCCTTCTTCCATACTGCATACAAATTCATCAAGTGTATATTATCCGAATGAAAATTCTACTATCAGCGTGTGAATTCTTCTCCTATAGAGATTCTAATAGCATGAATCCATGCTTGTCCTTAACTTTTTCGAACCGTATAAAATAAATTATTTTCAAATGACTTTAAATTAGCATGGAAATAAAAAGCTTGTTTCTGTTGCTTATACTTATAATTGGATTAGTTCAGTTGTTAGATGAGACTTAGACATTTCCTAAATTCTTATAGCATAGAACATGAACATATACGAATGAAGGTTCATTTATATCTTTTTTTTTTGATTATATAAACAAAAACATTTTTTTAAAAAATATTCCTTAACCTGAATCTGGTTAGATCGAGAATAAAGAGATAACAAATTGAATTACTTTTAACTTCGAATTGTTGTCTCGTCTTTTTTTCCTTATTTTAGGCGATTTCTCCTGGGTTGGATCGCTTCATGCCGCATAGTTATGTATGTTTTTTAATTTTTGTTTTTTTTTTACTTTTTGGTTCGATTGCTTCGGGCCGTAACCATGATTTTTCCCGTTGTTTATATTATTGTAAAATAATGGTGGAGTGGATTCAGGCCCTAGTTAATATATGTAAAATCTAAGATAAATTAGTTTAATGCTGTAAGTGAAGTATTATGACACAAATTTTGTCAATAAAAACACCTAACTTTTAGATAGTAGTACAGATATTAATTTGGTAGTACATATTCATTTATCACCAAATCACCAATTAAACTTATGCATAGCTTTGTTTCTTTGTACAACCCCCCGAGAATGAACAGCACAGCAAAAATTATTTGAGAATTTTATATCTGTGCATGAAATTAAGAAGTTTAGTAATAAAAGTATTAAATTATCTCTTATGGATTCAAAAACGTAAAGACTTTTCAAAATGAAGATACAAAATTTATAAAAAAAATTTGATTATTTTCGTTTCATGAATCTTTCTCTTTCCTTTTTTTTTTTTTTTTTTTAAAAAAAAAAAAGGTATTTAAAAATGAAACTTAAACGTAAAAATTGATGAGAAGTTAATTAAAATTTAAAAAATATATAAATTCAAATTAAAAATTTATTATTTATCGTAAAAGGTCTATCTGTTGAAGAAAAAGTGTAATAATTATGAACAAGGTTGTTATATTAAAAAATTTAATCTATCGAGAAGCGTAAATGTATTTAATTATTTAACAAATGAACAGTAGTAAATTTTATTTACGCCAATAAAATTGTTTCACTATGAAATTTGCAAAAAATTATTACATAAAATTTGAACGATTCCGTTCGGTTTGCATTGTTCATCCTCCGGCCACTTTCTGTGGTAAGAAGTAATCAAATTCTAGAATTACAGTTTTATAGAACGTAAAATCGAGGAGTAACGCGAATGACATATATCCAAATTATTCCCAAGGCGAAGGCATTGAGGTTCCCGTTGAGGATATAATCTATACGCAGAATTCGTATCTTCCTATTGTAGATTATTCCGATTGTAACCTTTCAATCGAGAATATTGGATGGGACATATTTTGCCGATTTCTTAAATATCTTGCCGAATTTCTTATACCAGCCACATGAAGTAACGTTTGCATATTGCAACGGTCTCATTATCACGTGGAAAAGATCTGTGAATTTTGAATCACCGTTTAAAAACTTTAATGCTAAATTGCCAAATTTCCATTAATTTTAAAAAGTCTTATTTAATTAAAAAAAAATAAAAATAAAATAAATTTTTTAGTGATTTATATATCAATATATTTCAAAAATTTAGAATTCCAATATCTTTCTTGTTAGTCCGGAACGAAGTGAAGGACTATGGGAAGTTTGCTAGGAAAGTCAGGCTCTGGGAATTTTTTAACAAAATTTTGCATTTTTAGTTTTTGTTTTTATCAAAAAAATTCCCCGAGCCTGATTTTCCTAGCAAACTTTCCATATATGTTTTAGCCAATTTGATTAATTGAGTCGATGCTGATTGGCTTTTGCAATTTTTTTTTTAAGATAGTTCCGGACTTAACAACGGTCCCGTTCCCTAGTTTATTTTATAAAAAAATGTTCCCTTTCAATTAGATATACTGTAAATAGGTAGGCTCTAAACAGTAATAATATTTAAAACAAATAAATGAAGAAATCTCCTTAAAAACTTCCCACCAACGCCATTACGATTTCAATTAAAAATGCTTTTTTAATCTAACAAACCTGCCATATATTTACATATTAACTTGTATAGTCAAATTATATAGAACGCAAAAAAAAATCTTGATACAGACGCGTGAGACAGTTGATGCAAAATGTAAATCCCACATCAAAATAAAATTATAAACAAAAGTTGATTTTGTTATAGATGAGGGAGAAAGCTTATTTGATTAAAGAATGCTGCGAATTCGTCGAATTTTTTTTGCATAATATATTCGGCGGCACCTTTTTTTTCCTATACAGGGTGATCAAGTAAACATTATTTGAATTATATATTGCATTCCGAACGTTTACTTAAAATTTCTTATCATGATCCAAAGGATTTGTTACTTTTATACAACACAATAAACGCATTGTACTCCTTGGTATTTTGTAACTGGTAAATTTTGACCACCAAATCAACAAAGGCCACGTCTTTAATTTTTACTATTGGAGAAGGTATTAAGAGAGTTCTAACGTTTCATCATCATATGACATTGGTTCGTCACTTATTATATACACATAATTTCTAACGGATGGATATTATTATAAATGGGGGAATAAATTTACTGAATATTAAATATCACAGAGTCTGAAATCTGTGCCAGGTTAACCTATATGGGTTAGATCTGCACTATTAATTACGTCACGCCAGGCAGCGAAGCATAAATCACTTTTATTTTTTGGACTTGTTTTTTTCACATGATGTGAAAACTTTTTTTACGTATTATTTATCACCGGGTTGTGGTCCTGATGACGATTATTGATAACTTATACGATTATATTAGTGACAAACCTTATTTCTGATAGATAATAATGAATTTATACTTTCAGGAAAATTTAGTATTTTGTTTTAACGATCGTAAATAATATGAAGGTTCTGAAATGCATCATCGATTAACTACTATTAATAAAATTAGAATAACTTTTGTGAAAAATAAGTTATAGGTTTGATTTGTAAATAAAAAAGAAATAAAAGAAAAATTCTCTTAAATCTAGAATTCCATCGATTTTATGAAAAAGTTTAATTTTAAATAACCTGAATATTTTAGAAATTTACTCTCGCAAAATGATATAACCCGATAAATTATTTTTATATGTTGTCATTTGGCGTTAAAAAAAAAAAAATAATAATTTGTTGATGGATTTGTTCTAACCATATCAAGCAGTGATTCGAATTGTGAATAACATCAAAAGAAACAACCTTTCTAACCATAAGTATTTCGAAGATCTTGTTATTTCAATTATAGGAAAGATCATTTTTGAAGTTCACATAATAGGTTTACCATATTAAGAAATAATGGTTACTTTTCCGATCAAATTAATTCTGTTCTGTCAAGTGATTTTTAGTCTAATAAGGGCTATACTCTTTGGTAGATGCAATTTTAACAAACTAACCATATTAAGTAGTATCTCGAAGATCTTGTTCGTTCTTTTTTTTTTATATATACAGATTTTAAAAACAAAAGAATGAGATTTTTTTAAATTAATAAACCTACCTAACAATAAATCAAATCATACATTAAATTTTCCTTTTGTTCATTAAACCAAAAAAAAAAAAATGCCTAAAAAATTAAAGCAAACAAAAAATAAACGTATTAAACCTTTTATTATTGGTTCAAATAACGTAGAAAACAATTCCGTGTTGAATATAGAAACTAATATTAGCAGTTCCAATATTGTTCTTTCTGAACTCAAGCCGAAATTCCCTCCTTCTTTAACAACGGACGAACTTATTAAGAATGCTATTAAATCCAACACTTCTAGTAAGGTTAAAACACTTCCAAACGCTTTTATCGCGTACAGAATGGCGTTAATTAAAGAATATCATAAAAATAATATTAAGTTACCACCTATGGGCCAATTTTCCAAAATTACAAAGCAATCTTGGGATAAGGAAACAGAAAATGTAAAAGATTTTTACATTAAACTAGCTAAGGATGCAAAATCCCTTTACATGAAAAACAAAACTATTCAACTCGTATTTGATAGACACATGAGCGACAGTCAGATTACTACGGGTGATTCAGAATATTATTTCAACCATACAGGAGCTCTTTCTCTTGAGAATTCTACCGTTTGCGTTACGAATTCTTCTGGTACGAGTTCTATTGCTAATCCTAATTATAACGAAAGGAATTTAATCGCTAGTTATCAAAGGCATATTAATTTGTTGGAACAATTGATCAACAATTTATATGATTTAATTGAATCGACACAAAATTAATTTTACTTTTTAAATTTAAAATTAAATTACATTCATATATTTATATGTATTAAACTTACGACATAATATCCATGTCAAATTTTATATTGCCTTTCAAATCATAAACCTTCAAAATTATTTCATTTCTGAAATTTCAGCTTGACAAAAATTTTGCTCAGCGATTTATTATAATGGTTACGTTCAATGTCATATTAAATATAATTATGTATTTGTTTGTTATTAATAAAAGAGGTGAAATTTTCTTGCCATTGATATAAAATTAGAAGACCTCCCATATTTTGTTAATTATTTTATAAGTGAAATAAATTATACAACACATGATACTGTCTGTTATATTCAATATAATTTCGCCTGAAAAACTCCATAATGTCGTATGTAAATCGCTTTCGATATTTGCAGTTAGTCCTTTGAAGATCATTTTCCAGGTTGTCAAGGTCAGAATGCCATTCTGGCCTAATAATTATTTTTTTTTATATATACAAGCCGGAAATCCTTAAACACTCACCATTCCACGCTCGCCCTTATTATATTTTGCATACATAACCTTCCTTTACCCTTCGCGATATTTCTCTTTCGCCGTTTTAACATTTTAAATCTAGTATTTGTAACTTCGTTATTTTTTTTAATTTCCGATTTCTTCGCAGTTTTAATTAGTTAAGTTTATTGTTTAGTTTAATATATTGACATTGCCAAAAGAATAATTTGATATTATTCAATAAATTCAGCGTCATTTTTACAAAACTGTTTATCAAAACAGATCTGAATACAACAATACTTCCGTAATCCATATAAGCTAATTTCTCTAAGGAAATTTTGGATTTCTTTCTATAAAATTGTTTCATTATTAAAGCGCCAATGTTATATTATAAGGTTTATCCTGAAATTTTGTTCAAGATTTACAATAAACTTAAATTGATGATAGCAAGTCATACAAAAAAAAGATTAATGTAGGTTTTCCTTTGAAAAAAATTTATTTCTAATGACGAGCCAGCTAATTCAAGGCCTACTATATAAATTTGCTCAAGCCGACTCGGCTCAAGTTCACTTACATTAAAGCTAGATTTATTATTATTATTATTACCTACCATTGCTTAATCTAGTCAAGAATTTAAAAATTGCAGAGAATTTTTTTTTTTTTAAAAAAAAATAAATTTCCATGTTTATAGACAATCTAATAATGAACGAAAACTGGTCAAGGAAAAGACAGGTTGCTTTATATCTTTGAAAGTTTTATTTAATTTAGCCATAATGGCTAGAGAATATCTAAATAAATCGATTATTAATTAATACATTTTTTATAATGAAGCAACAAATGTTCCAGTAGAACTAATTTTTCTGGCGGAACCAATCTAATATCAACCAAAGATATGGTCTAAAGCTAACACAATTCGCGCCTGTATGTGAAAATCGTGGTGGAAAAAGATATATAAAAAAATATATATAATTAGGATTAAATAACAATAAATAAATTTTAAAAATAAATTACTAAAATTTTTTTCAAATTTACTATGACACTTTTTATTATCAGTATTTAAATAAAACGCATTATTTTTTAATTGTTATATTTTCGGCTTTAAAATTACCCTTGAAGATTCGAGTCTAATCCAAGTCGAACAATGATCGGGTCGAGTCGAATTCAGGTTCTGTAATTATTAACGGGTTCGAGCTCGAAATCCACCCGACTCGCCTTTATGGAACACATATATACCACAATCAATATCTTTCAGTTGCGTTAAAACAATTAATCGTGATAATACGAACATTCACTAAAACCAAGTTTTCCTTTTTATCTATTATGTTGATTTTAAATTTCCCTTATTAATATTGGCCATTATCGAAGAAATCAATCAATAATAACAATTTTTTTTTTTAGGACGCCCTCCTATATTTATAATTGTAACCAATAAGACTTTACAACAAAATTATTTTCTCATAAATAGCTTAACCAAACAAAAAAAAAGAAACAACAGATCCTCGTTTCGTTAATAGTAAAATAATTTATTTAAATTATACTATAAAATAGCTTAAAAAAATCTTCAATAGTAATTTTTGTTATCTAATATATCGTAACACAATTTATAAAAGAATTCATTATGAAATGATGGGATAGGCACGGAAAATTTCCAAAAAAAGAATGATAAGTTAGAAAAAACGCAAGGGCGTGTTTTTGAAAAAAAATGAGCCTTGTCTTAAATTTACGTAATACATGTAAGGTTCTCCGCATTTTTTCTTTACAATTTATAATTTAATAAAGTTTCTAAATTCAGTAAATCAGCATTTTATTTTTTTTGATTCCGTGTAAAACAATAAAGAAACTAAGAATTAGTCGTGATTTCAACAAATTTCATTAAATGTATGCAATACTGAAAAAAAAATAATCAAGCCACCAATGTGTGTTTTGGTAAAATTGAGGTTCGATCAAATATATGCGATGGTATTGTTCACGTGTTCGCTATATGTACGGAATAATTAGTGTGACATATCATAAAGAATATTTATATCTTTGTTTTTTCATCATATTCTTTTTTGAAATAAAATAATAAAATTACAGTTCAGTAGTGTTGCCAAAAAGTGAAAAAGCAAAAAAAAAAACAGCAAACTTTGCAACTTGAATAAAGAAACAAGTATTGAAGACAACAGCTCTAATAATCTTTCCATTAATATCAAACCCACTTTAACACAAATGAACTCATCAAAAATGCCATTAAATCAAACACACCATACAAAATTAGAGCAAGAATGTTTCCAAACGGTTTTGTCACTTAACTGAAGAATTTCTTAATAACAACATTAATTTACAACTTTCTAAAATTGCTAAAAAACTTGGGAGAAAGAATCACAAGATATCAAAGAATTTACAATAAGCTGGCTGAGGATGTTAAATCTGTGTATAAGCAAAACAACGTTCAAATAAGCATATATCTGTCGTAAATCACATGATAATTGTTATACAAACGTCAATTATACTCAAGCCTTGAAGACGTAATCTATACACAAAATTCGAATGGGAATCTCCGACTTAGAATTCTACTTTTCACTTCAAAACCTTTTATAATCATATCCTAAGTTACTTATGAAAATTCAACTAGCAGCTTACAAGCTAATTCTTACGATTTAAATTCATGTGTAATGAACTCAGCTTTTAGCGATCGAGAAGAATACATTAAGAGTTTTGGACTATATATCATCGATTTACTTGCAATTATAGATGCCTGCCGAAACCTCCTCAAAATAATTTATTCGTATCCCTTTGCTATGCTTTTAATATAGTTTCGTCTAAGTTTCGACTGTTATTAAGAGGTTTCGTCCCTCATCTTGCAATCTAATCGTTTTATTTATGAATAATGGAAATTTGGCATTATTTATGAAATATTTTAAGTATTCTATTATCATAAACTTTTTTTACTGTCAAAACTCTAAATAAAACATTTTCTCTGATAGAAATATGTTGTATTATTTACAATTTACAATAAGTTTATGCATATTAAATCAAAATAAATTTTGCTAAATGTCGCACAAAACGTGTGCTTAAATTTTTCGGAGTTCTATTTTGGCTAACCTGGTAAATTCCGATTGAATTTTTTTATTTTCTTTGAATCACCAAAAAAATTTGAAACAATGTTTCTTATAAAACTTTATGAATGAGGCAAATAGTTAATAATTTTCATTCAATAATCGTTTAATATTTTATTTTTTTTTTTCTAAAAAAAAAAATGAAAAGATAACGTAATACAATATGCGTGTAACTATCGAAAATTCTATATCATTAAAATTTTTTTCATAAAAATATGTAACAAAATTTTCTTTAGGAAATGTAATATATTGACAAAAAAAAAAGAGAAACTCTAACAATAAGCTTCATATCTTGTACATTGTTTGACAAAAGAAGAAGCATCAATCTCAAATATACTTATACATACGTTACAAATATCATTGGTAAAAATTATTTATTTTGAGAAAAAGAAATTTTTAAAGACCTAAGCATTATTAATAGCCATAATTATAACAATCCTTTTACGTCTATCAGCATGACCGAATCTTTGGAGATATTCGCCCGATGTGATCTTAATGAAAAGAAATTAATTCATAGGTTATAACCCGGGTCGACCGGATTATTAGGCGCGCGCTAGACTTTTTTTGTGTTTTACGTTACGTGACTTTAATTTGTAACAAATAAATAATAAGTAAACCTATCGACGTTACAGTACAAATTTTTCTAGAAAACGAAAAGCATTGCGGAGTGAACAATCACAAGTAAATAAAAAAAAATTATTGAACATTAACTAATACATTTTTTTATAAAGCAACAAGTGTTCCAGTAGAACGAGTTTTTTCTGGCGAAACCGATCTGATATCAACCAAAAGATGTGATCTTAAAGCTAATACAATTTGCCTGTATGAGCTTGAAATTCTGGTAAAAAAAAAAGGAATTAGGATTAATGTCCACAAAAAAAAAAAATAATAATAAATTTTAAAAATAAAATAAACTTTGTCATATGTAATTTTATTTTCGGCATTAACGTTAATATTATCCTTGAAAATTCGAGTCGAATCCGTCGAACAACGATCGGATCGAGTCGAAATTCGGGCTCAGTAATTAATTATTAACGGGTTCGAGTTCGAATATGCCTTAAACCCGACCCGACCCGACCCGACCCTTACAGAGCAATATCATAGGTTATATCGAACAGCTAATATATAATTAGTATTTTAATCAAATTCGTCACTTTCGTATCTGTTGACTTGCATATGAACTTTTTTTTACCTCGGTAAAGTCAACAGTTGCTTGCACTTTGGTAGGTAAAAAGAGGTTTTTGTTTAGGAATGTGAGCTACTAACAGAACTGTTTTGTCAAAAATTTTTTTCTTTTATATTCGATATAAAATGCGGAGATAAACACAAACAGTGTTAGATTAGTAATACGAGAAATGAGAGTAAGTTCTAAATGGTGAAATATAATAGATATTTTATTTGATACCCAATGTACAATTTAACTAATAACAATAATTTATTGTCAATAGTTAAATTAATTTGTAGTCAATCGGAAAAATCTTTTAAAAAGAAGACAAAAAATAAGGTCATCTGAAATCATTAAATGTATATAATTAATTATTGAAAAAAAAATATTTTTTTCTTTTTTTGGCAGATTTCTTAATTTAAAATTACGCAAGCCTTGGGTTTATTACTTTCGATTTAGTTTCGAACTAACGCAATCAAATTAATTTTTTTTATAAAAAAATGAATAAATTGTATCTTTATAACCTTGCGTTTGATAATTAATAATAAATTAGTTTGTGCATCAAAATTTTTTCGTAATTTACAAACTATAATAGAGTGATACAATTAGATTAAGACGACGATAAATAGAAAGGGTAATTTCTCTATTGCAAAGGTCCCATATTATCACGTGTAAATGTGTGGATGTGATCTATGTAAATTTTGAATTTCCCTCTTAAAATTTAATGCTAAATTTCCAAATTACCATAAACTTTTATTTATTTGATTTAAAGAATTGCCTGTCTAATTCAGTTTCCCACCTTTCTATTTAAAATGTCTTATTAATCAAAAAAAAAAAAAAAAAATTAATATATAAAAAATTCGTTAGTGATTTACATCTCACATATGGGAGGTTTGCTATTAAAATCGAGTTACGAACATAGTAAATAATATGATCCGTAACGTGATTTTAATAGCATACCTCCCATATTTAAGAATAAGAATAAATTTCTCTCTTTTATTTTATAAAAGAATGTTCTTTGTAAATAGGATAAAATAAGCAGTAAATAATATTTAAAACAAAATCCTACCTTTGTCAAATGAATAAATGAATAAATCTCCATTAAAAACTTCACCAACAACATTACGATCTCAATTGGAATTGCTTTCTAATCTATCAAACTTAACATAAATTTTCTCGTTTCTCGCTTGTATTAAATCGTAAGTCAAATTACGCAGAACGCAAAAACATATCTTGATACAGACGCGTGAGACAGGTGACGCTAGTTTTGTGCAAAATGACCTCAAATGACATCTTTTTATTATTTTTAATAGTCAAAATCGCAAATGACCTTAATTGAGTTGACGCAGTCTACGTTGATCATAAAAGGTTAAATGAAATTATGAAAACCCCATTACAAATAATGTTGATTTTTATTACATATTGGATTAAAGAACATTGTGAGTTGATCGCAATTATAGGATATTTTTGTACTACACAGGATGATCGTAAACATTACAGTATTTTGCATTCCGAATGTTTACTTATCAATATCTAAGGTTGTATGTTACTTCAATGCAATGTACTTCTTGGTACATTTTAACTAGATCAATTTTGAACCACCGCATAAACAAAGCCCGCGTTCGTGAATGGCTCATAATTTTTACTATTTACGTTCTATTGAGAAGATATTATGAGAGTTCTATGTCACTTATATTATATACACACAATTTCTCCAGGAAAAATTAGTATTTGGTTTTAACAATCGCAAATAAAATAAAATTTTTATTGAAAAGTACACCAGTAAAAAAATTAGAATAGCTTTTTTGAAAATAAGAGATAGGTCTTTATACCTTTTGATTTGTAAAGTAAAAAGAAAAAAAAATTCTCTTAAATCTAACGGAATTGCACATAATAAGAATTTCGACTTCATGGAAAAGTTTAACCTGAATTTTTTAACAACCTACTCCGCAGCATTGTAATCTGATAAATGTCTTTTGCTATTTTTTTTTTTTATATTTGATGATACAATACAAAGTGATCGATTATTATAAACAACATTTTTTTTTTTGGTTCAAATGATCGACAATTTGATTTCTACAATGAGTGGGTGATCAACAATAATATCAAATCTCAATCTTTGTGTCCACGAAAAATTCTTCGATCTTTGTAACACAAAATTATCTCACCCAACTATTACCCATATATAGTATTTAGTTTTTTTTTCATATAAAAACCACTGGTTTTAAAAACAAAATAATGAGATTTTTTCTAAAAAAATTAATAAATCTAACAATAAATCATAAAGTAAAATTAGCTTTTGTTTATTAAACCAAAAATTATGCCTAAAAATTTAAAGCAAACAAAAAATAAACGTATTAAACCTTTTATTATTGGTTCAAATAACGATTCCATGTTGAATATAGAAACCAGTTCCAATATTGTTCTTAAGCCGAGATTCCCTCCTAATTTGACAACAGACGAACTCATTAAGAATGCTATTAAATCCAACGCATCAAACAACAGTAAGGTTAAAACGCTCCCAAACGCTTTTATCGCTTACAGAATGGAATTACAAAAGGAATATTATAAGAATACCATTAAATTACCTCAATGGGTCAGTTATCAATAATCGCAAAAAATTCTTGGGATAAAGAACCACAAGACGTAAAATATGTTTACAAAAATCTAGTTAAGGAAGCTAGATCTTTGTATGAACAAAACACTTTTCAAATCATATTTGATAAACATATGAATGAAGTTGAAAATGACCAAGGAAACGGGCAGGTTACACCTTTGCATGCGACAGGTGAAATATTTGCAGCAGATTTGGGTTATGCCAATAGTACCAAAACTAAAGATGTTGAGACTATGATCGATGCGCAAAATTCGTCAAATGGATTTCTTAAGATTGTGGATTCTACTGTCGATGCTATGGATTCTTGTTTTAATAATGGTTCGACTAGCATTTCTCAAGTTGAAACTTATCCCGATCATAACTTTTTAGAAGATCCTAACGATCATGAGTATAAGCAAATGCTGGTGCAAATTAGCATCAATTTATTTTTACACGACTTACGTGAAAATTATTTACTTTGAATATTTCATTCAATATTACGTATCAGAAACAATGACTTGGAATAACAAAAATTTTATTTGTTACCGCGCCTTTCCCTTTCTAAACCAGAATTTTGTATAAATATAGTATTTTCGCTTATGTTTTTAGATAGAAGAATTTGAATATCTTCTCTTAAGGCAATCATTAAAGAGTGCCGAGCGTGTCAGCAACAGTTGGTTCCTTTTTTCATTTCTTAATAAAATTATGTTCCATTACGTTAAATTTGGTTAATAAATTAGAGTTTGTGTAAAATAGAAATTTTGAATAAACACTTTATAAATTTTTTTATGTTAAGTAATTCTTAAATCTTTACTTTAAATGATATGATTTCATTTTAAAGATTTGACTCGATGCGATTTACGTCCAAGTTAGAAACCATTGTTAAGTCCGGAGCACGTGTAACGAAAGGACCAATCACCGTATCGACTCAAATTTCGGGGACATTTTTGTTCTTGATAATATTCTCACTAAATGAGTGAGCAAAAGCATGATGCAATATGACTAAAAAGGTGATCCTACAAAGTAAATTACCTAACCGTAATTAGAAATTATTTTCTAACCACATATAAAAGGCTCTTTTTCTTTTTAAAAAAAATTCTAAACATCTACCCGTAATATGAACAGAAACGTAATCATATTTCGTACTCGGTTGGTCACCTCATCTCTAGCCAATTATAAATTTTCCGACAAAAACGGGAGAAACTATAAAGTGCCAACATAAATAATACTTACAGTAAATAGAGATCATTAAACGAGATTATCCGGAAAAAACGAATCAATGATGTTTTGATCCAAGAATACTAAGAATTGTTTTACAGAATAACATTGGGTAGTCATCTTTTTTAGAATAATGAAAACCATCACCGGTTCTAATTGTTTACCAAATATATCATATATAATAAGAAAAGCTTACCTAAACGTTAAACTTGTCATTAACCTGCAAGGCATGGAATAACATTGCAAAAGCTCCTTACGCCAAAACCGAGTGGTTATTACATCATTTCGGAAAAACCCATGTATTTCTCGGAATTAGGTTTGGCACAACTTTTATAAATGAGAACGTTTGTCAAACCTTAATATATAGTATTAACGCATTATGGAAGACAAGATCCAGCATTGACCGAAATGAAACTCGAATACAACGTAATACAGTCAGGGAGATTACCGTTTATGGTTATTACCAAATACTGTTAATGATCGACGTTCCAGAACGATCGACAAACGTTGCGAAATTTAATTGGCTA
>CAJVPQ010001769.1:0-16487 GCA_910591825.1 Funneliformis caledonium
TTCTCTAATAAATTCATTTGGGTTGGAAGCTTCCAATCAAATTTTATACTATTGGAAGCATAAGATGCACATCACTGGTGTCCGGTATTTGTTTATCGGTTATAGTTTATTTTTAGTTTATTTTTTTGTATAAAAATCCAGAAACACGTGATAACCCGATATCCGCATATCGGATCGGGTGTCGGGTTCAAAATTTGTCTTATCACGAAAAATATAGGAATTACTGGAAATTGGGAATATCGGGAAATTGGAATTCGGGAATATATCCATAAATAGATTCAAGGCTGAAGGTTTTAAGATTGTTGTAAATGATTTTTGTTAATTTCAGACAGAGTTATGCAATTTGATTTCAGGGTTTTCATAGAAGCTAATAAATACAAATGTCAATAGATTGTAATTTTTGAAATTGAATTATTTTTTATTTTCAAAAAGGTTTATATCTCATGTACCCTCATGCTCTTATTTAAAATTTCGCTCATGAAAATGATACATCCTATTTTTAGTACGCATACGTTTCACACTTTGAACTAGTGTTTCTGGCGAAACTATTTTTCAACATCCGAAACGTTTCTCCCAGAGAATTTTTCTATGATCCGAAACTATCCGAAACCTCCGAAACCTTAAATTTGGAAAGATTTTTGCAGATCAATTTGGCGAAACTAAGTTTCGCCCGAAACACTACTTTGAACGGAATCGAAGGAAATTCGCGTATTTAATAACGGAAATGAACGAACAATCATGCCATATCTACTGTTTTTCGGTACCAGGTGAGTCTTCAATTTCACGTGTTAAAACAGTGCCTAACGCCATTGCTAAGGTAGTAATTCAAAATAAGGGTCATTTGCTTTCTTTTAATCACCTTGAGTTTTTTCTAATTAGCATTATTTATCAATTCTTTCAGCCAGTTCTTGATAAATTAAATGTTTGTATCTGCAACGGTTAATTTCAAATTTTTTATTTCTCTTCGTGCATAAAACTGAAAGATCAAATTCAAATCCAGGTGTTTTGGTATAAAATGATCGTTCTATAGTAACATTTGCGTCCTTATTAATGTCAGTTTCGAAATTCACGAAAGTTGATTCAATGTAGTGTTTCAGGCGAAACTATTTTTCAACATCCGAATCGTTTCGCCCAGAGAATTTTCTATGATCCGAAACCTCCGAAACCCTAAATTTGGAAAGATATTTGCAGATCAATTTGGCGATACTAGTTTCGCCCGAAACACTAATTCAATGATAAATCTGTAGTTTTCTAAGAAAATTATTCCGTATTTTGAAAATTTGAAATTTCATTTGATGCAATAGGAATAATTGACAGGTCTGTAAAGTTAATGCCAATATCAGCAAAACCATCAAGCTCGATAAAGCTTACTCTTCACTTGATACGAAAAATCAGTAATACCTCAATATACTTTGCTATTGATATTATTATTTACTTGTATAGAATCTGGATTTGGTAATAATAATGCAAATAAACTACCGAATGATAAACTTTTACTTTTTTTCCAATATCTAATTTATCCTTGTTGTTCGCACTTTTGACGTTGTAAAATCTTAAAGCCAACGACAAGTTTATACCAACAAAATTATATATTAGCAAATACATTTAAAATTTGTAAGAATTAAATTTGCAAAAAAATTATTTTATAAGTTTTATTTATTTAAACTAATTTCAATTATAAATACTAGAAGTTGCAAAAACAACATTTAATATAATGTTTAAAATTTGGAACAAGAAGTCAATAATAGAAGAAAATATTGATAATTGTTATGAAATAAAATAGCTTATTACAATATACTTCCCTTAAAATGTAATCATGAAATTCGATAATACCAAATTTTTCAAATGTGTTAATTAACTATAAACATTACAATTCTTTTAATAATTTATTACATAGATTAATTAATAGTATTAATAGTTAAGATAATTTTACTAGGAACACATAAATAAAGTTTATTTGCTCAGTAATCGATCAGAGGATATTTACCATTTATCGAACATGATTATACTTGGGTAATCCGTTATTCGGTAAAAATGAAAAAGCCTTGTTTTGCCCGTGTGAGTTGAGTAGTTTGGCCGCTTCGGCATTGGCGCCGGTTTCATACTTAAAGATAATCGAACCCATTCAGTAAATCCCACCTTGATCATTATGGGGTTTGTGTAAAGTAGTGCACGGGTTGGGTCGGACTTGAAGCAAATTCGAGTTATTAATTACAAAACCAAAATTCGACTTGATCCGATTATTGTTTAACCCGGATTCGACTTAAATTTTCAAGGGTAAGTTCATTGCCGAAAATAAAACTATTAAATAATAATCATTTCTAGCCATTATTGCTAAAGGTGGATATTCGGTTAATGTATCTATATAATTTAATTGAATTAATAAATTAAATAATATATCATTAAATACATTTATTTGGCTAACATATTTTTTTATATTTACAAAAATAAGATTTAAAATTACATCTTATTCATTCATTAAGATTTTTTATTTCTATATCAGTAATAGATGGTGTTATAAGTATTAAGAACTGTTTTCTTTAGCATAACGAAACAAGTTTGTTTCCATTTTTTATCTTCATAATAACCAAGTGGATCAGAATTACCTATTATAATTCATTCTATTTTTAATATTACTTAAAACAAGTTTAACATATCAAAGTTGCGTAAAACGAAAAAAAGAAGTTCACCGGGTCACCCAAACCATGACACTGACCCGACAGGTTTTATTAAAATAATAACTCGAACTCGAATTAATTCTCGGGTCGAATGACCTGGGTCGATTCGATCTGCTGCTCGGAGCAATAGCGTAAAGAACGAATTGAGTTGTGTGATCCATCAGCGTGATATTACAAATGACAAATTATCTGCATGAAAATCAATGAATTCCGGGATCTTGTTACACAGTTTTTAAATTTTCGTAAATCGATTTTATCAAAAAATTTTAATTTATTTTACAGCTAATATATTCTTTGTTTTGAAACAAAGAAACTAATTAAATAAAATTCATTAATAATATCTTCTGATTATCTAATATCCAGCCTGCTCCTGAGGTCTGGTTAGATAAGTTAGTTGAATTTTTTTGGTTTCACAGCCGTAATTAATTATAAAATACTTTGAGCTCTCAATGTTCAGGGAAATACAAAAATATGTAATTGGTTTACAAATATGTACACAAGAAAGTTCGTAACGTAAATTGTTAGTTATGAGGATAGTCTTTTTTTTGTTTTATTTTTTTTTGTAAATGCAAAAAAAACTATATAAAACTTTAAATTAATATTTGTTTCATTTATAACCAAATTTATAATTTGAAACACTAATTTACGAGTCGAGTAAAAAAAATAGTCTTGGCCACATTGATCCGCATAGTCCTGATAGGTCATTGCATTATCTTATTTCTTTATTTGATGATCTACATACAGAACAGTTAAAATAAATGAGTCCTTATGGGGAAAATCAATTTTACTTTTTTATTTTTTCCAGACGTTTCCCCTTTTATTGCAAAGGTCCTAAAATAAATACAGTATATTTATCAAAACAAATGTACGTATTATTTAGGAAATTCCCTGAAATGAGATTGATTTCGTTATTTGTTCTATTTTTCATGTGTATTGGATCAACAGTCAAACATAAATGGTAAATCAATTATAAATAGGATGAAATTTTTTACGTTAAGATTTTTGTCTGTTAAATTGCGAACATTTAAATAGATAATTGAAACTATTTCTTTATTTGCTTTTAAAAAATGTAAGTATTTTCTTGTAATCTATCTAAATTTTCTTGATCATTTCACAGATGATTCAAAAAAAAGAAACTGAAGAATCACTTCGTGATAACAAACCTTTGGTTGACAATTTGTCCGATACCTTTTATTTTATCATTTAATTTTTTAAAAAATAAAATCGCATGTAGAAATAACGCAAAATAAATACTTCTATTGTTGGATAATTGTTTCCCGTCTCCGTTTATTGATTTCGAACTTTTGACAAAAAAAGATTGGATCACCAAATGCGCTATAATTCCCTGTTGCACTTAAAAATATTTTTAGAAGAATTAATAAAACATACTTTCACTCAATTAATAACTTGATAGAGAAGGCTTAAAATTTGTGTATGATTTGTTAGGAAAATTGGATCCTTAGAATTTTTTATAATTAAAATTAAGATTTACCGGTAAATTCATCAAGAAAACAAAATCTCAATTGTGTTACAGAACACTCGCATGCCGATAATTGCCGATAAAAGCATTAATCGACAATTTACTTGTCAATTTTCTAGATCTCATGTCTGGTTTTGGAAAATGTACAGATTGTGGAAAAGAAAGAATCAGTGATGGATGGTGTAACGCATGTGATGTAAATGCTCTTAAGGAAAGTTTCGGAAATTGGACAAGTGGTAATCAAATTATTGACGATTTCATCAAATATACACAATTGAGCGCAACACAGAACTTAGATTATTTAGAATATATAGATTTTGAACAATTTGATCTTTTAGAAAATACAAATAAAGACGGGGCCTTTAGCACAAATTATTCAGCGATTTGGATGGAAGGTCCTCGATGTATCTGGGATGAAGATGCCGGCCAATGGACACGAAGCGGACCTATGAAAGTTGCTCTAAAAAGGCTTAATCATTCGCAAGATATAAGTGTTAATTATTTGATGCAAGTAAGTTACGTTTACTTATTATTAACTTACTTGTTTACCTTTTTACTGTAATAATAATAACATTATTTAATGATAATAAAGGTTTATAATTATCATCGTTGTTTGCATGGTGGAAATGCAGACTTTTTTGGTATAACTAAAGATTATACTTCTCATTTCATGTTGGTCATGAAATATTATGAATATTATGAAAATAGAGACTTATATTCATACCTTGATGAAACTCAAGGAAAGCTTTGTTGGAGAGACATTGTTATTATGCTTTGGCAAATATTGGAGGGAGGAATTGTACAATATCATGAAAAGGGATTGATTCATGGAAATATTCATGGAGGTAATATATTGGTTGAAGTTAAACAAGATTCGTTTGAAAATATTGATATCATAGATATTGAGCCATATTTAATTGATAAGAAAAGTTCAAATGAAATTTATGGAGTTATTCCTTATATTGCACCCGAAATCTTGCAAGGAAATTCACTAACAGAGGCTGCAGACATTTATAGTTTTGGAATTATTATGTGGACACTTTCTGCTGGTATTCGTCCATGGTGTAATAGACCACATGATCTTAAATTAGCCAATGAAATTTGTTCCGGAATTCGCCCAGAAATTATCGATGGAACTCCAAATGCTTATACTCAGTTAATGACACATTGTTGGGATCCTAACCCTTCAATCCGTCCAACTGCTTCTGAATTAAACGAATTATTAGGAAGTTTGATAAATGCTATATGTGACGATCCGCATCCATCCGAATTATCTAATCAATTTGATCTTGCTGATGAGGAAAAAATTTCAAATTTGAAGAATAATAATTTTCATCAGGAAAGAATCCATCACGAGGCTTTTTATACTAGCAGGCTTATGTATTTTCCTGAAATATATAATTATAATAGTAAAAGAGTATAAATTGGTATTAATATTAATTATGCATAACTATGTTCATAAGATATAAATTATAGTTTAAAGATTTATTTAAGACAAAATTTTATGAAAAAATGATTTTTACGTTACCAACCCATATAAATCATGAATCTTTTATAAGTTTTTCCTGAAAATATAAAAATGATAGTAAAATGGCATTTATATTAATTATATGTTAATTATGCATAACCTATAGATCCATAGGATATAAATTATAGTTTAAAGATTTTTTAAGACAAAATTTTATTGAATTTTTACGTTAATTTTGTTACCTTAAATATTATTCTGTCCGAAAACACCATATACCAGGTTGGCAGGATGATGGTAGGATTCCAGGCTGTCTTAATAATTATTTTCTTTATAAATATGAGCTGGAAATCATTAAACAGATCAACATACTACGCTCGCCTTATAATACATTTATACACCTTAAAAACCTTCCTTTATCCATTCGCGATATTTCGCTTTCGCCGTTTTTAATATATAATTTTATTTTGTAATTTCTTTTATTTTTTATTTTTAATTCCCGGTTATTCTTATTATTTTATTACACATTATTCGTAATTGCGCGGTTTAATTAATAAGAATTTAGTGGTTGTGGCAACACTGATTAATTTGATATTATTAAATAAATTTAACGTCAACATTACTTCATTTTTAATAATAAAACCTTCTCTTACATTTTAAAATTGTTCATAAATAATAAACGAAAGAACTACATTATTTAATAATAATTATTAATATTATATACTGTACATGACAAAAGCAATTCCTTGATTCAAATTAATAAAATTCTCACATAAACTTTTTAGTTATTACATATAAACAATGCACGATGTCATATCATACTATTAGGACTACTACAAATAGTAAGTTGGAATGGTAAATTTCTATTGACGAACCCAATATGACATCTTCGTTACATATATCTATGGCTTTTTGTTTGGCGAATCGCCAACGACTTTGAAATATGGTCAAAATTTTATTTATAAGAGATTAACTTCAGTCGCTTCGGCCAAGTAAAAGGACTGTGATACGAACTTAGACCTTCCAATGAATCCATAAATCAATTCATAACCTGCAATAGATTCACATTCAACATTCAATAAAATATTGGTTAGTCGGTATACAGAAAGAATTTACAATTTTGGAGCATAAAAATTGGGATAATTCATGGAAATTTTCACGGAGGTAATAAGCCAGATTCAATTAATACACGTAATAAAATAGATTTGAATGACATTTATGGAGTTCTTTCTTATGTAGCTTCTGAATTCTTGCGAGGGAATCCAATAACAAAGGACTCCGACGTTTTTAGTTTAGAAATTTTTAGGAAAATCAGGTTCCGAGATATTTTTGACTAAAATTAAGAGCTTAATGCATTTTAATCTAATAACATCAAAACTAAAATGCAATAAAATCTCAATTTTGTTAAAAATTCCCCGGAACCTGATTTCCCTGGCAATCAACCCATGTGACCTTTTCTGCTGGTATTCGTCTATGGTGTAATAGACCACATGATTTTAAATTAGCTAGTGGAATTTTTAATGAACTTCGACCTGAAATTATTGATGGTATTCCAAATGTTTACATTCAACTAATGACCAATGTTTGCATTCCGTTGCTTTAAGACGTCCAATTGCATTTGAATTTAACGAATTATTAGGAAGATGGATAACAACGACCCCGATCAGACAGAATTATCCGATCAATTTGATCTTGCTGAGGAGAAAAAATTTTCAAATTTTAAAACAATTTCGAATATTGTAGAATAATTTCTTCACATTTTAAAACAATCTAATATTTTAGATATTGTTTGGTGATCAAGTATGTTAATTTCTTTTACGTGATCGGGAAATCGTACTGTAACCAAATAAATGTTTATTCTTGCGGCTGTCCCACATGATCAATTGTCTGTGCGTTTAGGGAACCACATTTAAATTTTATAGCACAATCAAACAAGAATATCATTATGATTTTTCTTTTTCAGTGTATGTTGGGATGTTTAAATATAGAAGAAACATCTTCCTTAATCTTAATACTAAGTAAAAAAAAACCCCCCTTAATTTGGAAATTTGTGTTCTTGTTCTTGTTCTTTTTTTTTTTTTTTTAACTACGCAAGGAGATTATACCCTATATATAATTACAATATGAAAAACAAGCAGAATTTATTAATTTTGATATTGTTCCCGAATTCAATGCATTTATACCTTTTGAGAGATCAATCCAATCCATAAATTTTATTTTAAATTGCTCGTGGTTCACGCGAATCACCAGCAGATTAAGTTAATGTCCTAATGGGTTTTTGCCGATCCGATCATTATATTGTAACTTTATTTGGTAAGACAAGAAGCGGTTAGATCCTTTTAAGTTATCATAACGGACTAAACTATATATAGATAAAATTACAATTGGAAAAAATTTATACCGAGGGCTGAGCAAATGAGAATGTTCTATTGGTAATTTTTTATGCCAAGTAATACATTGAAATAACCATCCGAACGAATTAGAAAAAAATTCATCAATAAAAAAGAAAATGGTTTTAAAGAACAATTTAGAAAAAAACCTAAAAGACTTGGAAAAGAGAATTAAGGAATTAGAGCAAAGTAACGAAGGGTTACTTTCACAATTCAAATATTTAGAAGAAGTAACCAAAGCCAATATTAATAATTTAGAAGAAAAGGTTAGAAAGTTAGAAGAAGAAACAAAAGCCAATATTAATAATTTAGAAGAAAGTGTTAAAGAGCAAGAAGAAGACATTAAAGCCAAGCAAGAATTTATTAATAATTTAGTTGATAAGGTCAGAGGAGAAGCCAAAGCCAAGCAGGAAATTATTAATAATTTAGAAGATAAGATTAGAAGAAGTGTCCAAAGAAAAACAAGAAATTATTAATGAATTAGAATCGAAAATCAGAAATTTTGAATTAATTATTTATGAGGATACTATTGATAGTTTAACTATTACAGATACTAATAAGACCTACATATTGAACACCTTAGGCGGATTACAAAGATATCGAAAATTGACAAAACTCAACTTTAATAATTCTCAAATTACTAGCTTACCAATTTTACCTGACTTTTTAACGAAACTCGATTGCTCCAATACTCGAATAACAAGCTTACCAGCATTACCTAACTCCTTAGTTCGTCTTTACTGCGAAACACTCAAATAACAATCTTATTAACATTACCTAACTCCTTAACAGTACTCTGGTGTTCTAACACTCAAATAACAAGCTTACCAATATTACCTAACTCCTTAGAAACACTCAAGTGCGACTATACTCTCATAACAAGCCTTCCCACTTTACCTAACTCTTTAACGGTACTCCATTGCTCTAATACTCAAATTACTAGCTTACCCATATTACCTAACTCTTTAACAAAACTCCATTGCCATGAAACTCAAATAATACGTTTACCAATATTGCCAAATTCCTTGACGGAACTCTACTGCAATGAAACTCTAATAACAAGCTTATCAAAACTACCAAACTCCTTAAGGGAGCTCCATTGCGATAAAACTCATAAAACAAGCTTACCAAATTTACCTAACTCCTTAAAATTTAAAAATTAAAGTCGATAAAATTTTAGCAATCTAGCTTTTTAATTTTTAACTTTAATTAATAAAATGATCAGTTTGACTTTATTGTTCATAGAGCTGCGACTCGTTACTTATTACTCGAATACACGAGTACATGACTATCGTGCTGCAGAAAAATCTTTAATTATATTTATTGGATCCTTATTTAACGCTTAAATTTCTTATTATATTTATTTTATTAATTATATTTAATATAGTTATTATCTTTATTATCTTTATTACAATTATTATATATTCTAATCTTATTTATATAGTAAAGTTAGATTAGAATTTTTGTATAAATAGTTTTGTAGTTTGAATGTCGACAGAGTTTTTCAGATTTTTTCAGATAGAAGGCCTATTCAATTCCGATTGATGCAATTTTTTGATGTACATCGTTATTAACCAATCATAATTCATAATTCAATGTATAAAATTGAAAAGAGTTGATGTATTCTTTGTTTTGAAACAAAAGAAACTAGAAACCAAACCAATTAAATAAAATTTCATTTAATGATATCTTCTGATTATCTAAAATCCGACCTGCTCCTGTATTAGTTAAAATATTTAGTGCAATATATGAAAATTCAAATTTTGCCCAAAGTTTTATGACTTTGACTCTCAAAATTCAAAAATATGTAATTGGTTAACAAATATGTGCACAAGGAACTTCATAACGTAAATTGTTAGTTATGATGGATAGTTTTTTTTTTTTTTTTTTTGTAAATAAAAATAACTATAAAACTTTAAATTAATATTTGTTCATTGTATAACCAAATTTGGATAATTCATAATTTGAAACACTAATTCAGTACGAGTAAAAAAATAGTCTTGGCCACCATTGATCCTCATATCTGACAGGTGTATCAATATAATAATTTGTTATTAAAACGTGTCATGTCTATGTAGGTCAGTGTTGGAAATTGGACAATTTTGGAGGTTATAGACACATTTTTCTATGTCCAAAACTTGAACAAAACATTTTAAAATCAAAAAATGTGTCCAAAACCCAACACTGATGTAAGTCATTGCTGATCGGTCATTGCTGATCCCATTCAAATATTGTAGATATATATATATTTTTTTTGATGATCTACAAATACATAACGTAACGATAAAGCCAACTATGGGGTCGTTGTTATAATACGTGACTTGACAGATCTTTGGCCAGAATTACGGCATTAAGTGTGATTGCCCCGGTGATAAATAACATGTGACAAGATATCAGATACCGAAAAAATTATGTCCCCAGAAACTTAATAAAATAAAAAAAAAAACAGGGAGTGACATGATGTGACGTATACATAATTAAAAAAAGGTAAATTTGTTACGAAAATTTTAAGAGCCTTAGGAAGCAGGAAATATAAGAAAAAATCCGATAATGGAGTTATTTATGCTTCAGATCATTGGCTATTTTTCATAGGTGAATTTATTATATATAACGTTTCAATAAAAAGAAATGAGATTTTAATCTATACCTAATCAAGGCCTAATTTTCATGGTTCCGCCGTGGGAATACCTCACTTTAGCAAATCATATTTTTGAAAATAGAATAGCATAAATGATCACTTATTAATTACTTTATTTGAGATTCGAACTGACCAAAAAACACTAATGTGATTGCAGATCGACTTATTTTATATTAATGTTATAATTTTATGTTATTGAACGGCCATATTTTAACGCTCCGTCCAATAACTATAATATAACGATACGAGCGTGTATTAATAAATAAATAATTAGATTATGATTCGAATTTCACTTCATATTATAATTATTTACAACATATTAACGTAAGCTATAGTACAAATGCATTAAGTTTAGTTCGTAAACTGTAATTCTAAAATGAGTAAGTCAATAATTAAAAAGATTTTTTTTTTAAACGTGTAATTTACAAACTCAATTAAAATAAATGTGACTTTGGGGGAAACTGCCGGAAAAAATCAATTTTACCTTTATATGCAAATATGATTTTTAGGTCAAAATATTTACAGATTTAGCATTACAACTGTTTCATAAGCCACGGGAAACACGGAAATTTGTTGCCGAATACTTGCCGGCAACCCGGAAAATCAGATTGCTAGAAAAACAATAATAAACAATGTGACGGCCACCAATACCTAATGTTTATAAATTAGCAGTGATCCGGCGACTTAAATAATTTAAAAATTCAATTGTGTTATTTATATAATAATAATATCACGTGTTTATTGTTATTTTTGGCAACCCGAGTTGCCGGGTTGTCGGCAAGTACTTGGCAAAAAAATTTGCCAAGTGACTGTCCCGTAACTCATTTTTTATTTTTTAAACACGTTTCTCCTTTTCTGTTGCAAAGGTCCCAAATATATTTATCAAAACAAACGTACGTATTATTTAGGAAATTCCCGAAATGAGATAGATTGATTTCGTTTCGTTATTTGTTCTATTTGTTTCATGCGTATTGGATCTACAACTGACAAACATAAATGGAAAATTAGTTATAAATAGGTGAAGTTTTTTACGTTGATATTATTGTCTAGGACATTTAAATAGATAATTGAAATTACTTCTTTTTTTGCTTTTATCAATTGTAAGTATTTTTTCTTGTAATCTATCTAAATTTTCTTGATCATTTCATAGATGATTCAAAAAAGAAACGTGAATTCACTTGTGACAACAAAATTTTGGCAATTGCGCGTGATAATTTGTCCGGTACATTTTATTTTATCATTTAATTTTTTTAAAAAATAAAAAAACGCATGTAGAAATAACGCAAAATAAATACTCCTATTGTAGTTTAATTGTTTCGCGTCTTCGTTTTATTGATTTCGAACTTTTGACAAAAAAGATCTGGCAATCAAATGCGCTTAAAAACATTTTTGATTATTTCATGGAAGTACAAATTGTTTATTCTTCGCTATAAGAATTAAATTTCACAATAAATCATAATTAATAATTTGATAGAGAAGGCATAGAATTTGTGAATGATTTGGGACCTTTGCGAAACTGCTAAAAATGAGTTAATGCCTGAAAATCATATTTGGCATATAAAAATAAAATTGATATTTTTCGGCGGTTTCCCCCTTTCTATTGCAAAGGTCTCATTTTTAGGAAAATAAGGGATCCTTAGAATTTTTTTAATTACATTAAAATGCAAAAAAATAAAATCTCAATTGTGTTTCAGAATTAGCACCAACCACTTATTGCCAATAAAAGCACTAATCGACAATTTACTTATTTGTCAATTTTGTAGGTCTCATGTCTAATAATTTAGATATAAATTTGGCATTGATTGGAGTAGAAAATGAATTTGATTCTGGTTTTGGAAAATGCCCAGCTTGCGGAAAAGAAGGATCAGTAATGGATGGTGTAAAGATTGTGAAACCAATGCCTTTAAAGAGAATTTTAGATATTGGACAAGCGAAAATCTTAATTTAATTAGATATACTCAATTGAATGCAACTGGAAGTGTAGATTATTTAGAATATATAGATTTTAAACAATTTGATCTTATAGAAAATACAAATAAAAGTGATGACTTTAGCACAATTTATTCAGCGATTTGGATGGAAGGTCCTCGGTAGATATGGGATGAAATGGCTGACCAATGGACACGTAATGGACTCATAAGAGTTGCTCTAAAGAGACTTAATAACTCGCAAATTATAAGCGCAGACTATTTGAATCAAAGTTAGTCAAGTTTTATTTAAGATTCTTTTATTCGCTTGTCTTTTTAACTTAATAACATTTTTTAATGAATTTTAAAAAAGCTTTATAAATATCAGCGTTGTCTGCATGGTGGAAGTGTAGCAGATTTGTTTGGTATAACTAAGGATCATGCTTCAAATTACATGTTTGTCATGAAATTTTATGAAAACGGAGACTTACATTCATATATTGATGAAACTCAAGAAATGTTTTGTTGGAGAAACATTGTTGAAATGCTTTGGAGTATTTCTGGAGCAATTGAAAATTATCATGAAAAGGGATTAATTCATAGAAATCTTCATAGAGGAAATATTTTGGTTGATGTTACACAAGATTCATTCGATAATATCTATATCCCGGATAATGAACTATATTATTCCTTTGATAAGAATGATTCAAATGAAATTTATGGCATTCTTCTTTATTTGGCTCCTGAAGTCTTGCAAGGGAAACGAATAATAAAAGCATCCGACATGTTTAGCTTTGGAATTATTATGTGAACACTATCTGCCAGGGTTGGCAAATGACCAGGTCTTTTGACATATTATCTGACCATTAGACCAATAAACCAGGTCTTGATGGTCTAATGGTTAATTGGTTTGAAGTGGTACAGCTTACATTTTATTGGCAAATGACCAAGGTCATTTGAGATCATTTGAGGTCATAGACCTTGAAAAGACCACTAATAGACCATTAATTAATCAGGTTATTTGGCCATTAAAATAAATTGATTATCAATTGATATCTAAATTCTAAATTTTTTTTTACTTGTTTCAGTTTAATTTCGTTTAATTTCAATTATTAGTTTACATTTTTTTTATTATTTTTGTAAAAATGCCACCATCAAAAAAAGTATTAATAAATATATAGGTGGTAAAGAACCACACCGTTGGCAACCTTATTTGAAATTTTAAATGAATATAGAGAAAGTAATTCAACAAATAAACTTTGCATTTGTAAAGAATGCAAAAAAATAAAGGGAGATGATGCTTACAAAGTTACTAATACAAAAAAATGTTGTCGATAACATTTAAAGCAATGTATTCATATTCAAACTTCTTTATCAGTAGAAGAATATGATAAATTACTTTCTGAAATAAAAAAAGATGAAAATTATGATAAAAATAAAAGAGATAATAATAAACATTTAAAAACAGATGGTAAAAATTTTCACTTTTTATTTTAATTTTATATTATTTTAATTTATAATAAAACTTTTTATTTAGCTATTTATATCTCTTCGAAATCTTCAACAACTTCTTCATATACATCTTCCAAGTTTTCATCTTCAAGTTGAACAAACAATGACCAATGTTCAACATCTATTTGGAAAATTCCAAATGCAGTTCCTGAATTTCATGATCCTAAACCAAATTTATCAGATATTACATATTATATGCCTCGTCGACTTTCAGAACAGGATATTAAACATTTTGAATCTTTAACATTTCGAGCAACAGTTTCAGTAAGATTACCATTCACATGGACTCAAAATGAAGAAATTAAAGAACTAATAAAATTTATCAATCCTAGTATTACTTTACCATCCCGAAAAATGCTTAGCAATCGAATTTTAAAATCAGAAGCAAAAGATGTTCAAACTCATATTAAAAATATTGTAAAAAATGATCCAATTGGACTTACTATTATATTCGATGGTTGGAAAAATGTAGTAAAACAATCTATATTAGGTGTTGTTATGATTACTTCTTCTGGACAAGTTTTAATTTGGGATGCTGATAATATAAGTGGTGAACGAAGCTGTGAAATTGATATATGACCACAAATGCAATATTGGATTGAAAAAATTAGCAACAAGGGTATAAATATAATTTGTGTAGTAACAGATTCTGCTGGTTCATATGTTGCTGCGAGATTTGTATTTATTTAAATAATCTATTGTATTTATTATAAAAATTTATTGTTTTATATCTTTTTATTATATATAGGGCAAAAATGCGAAATGAAATTCGTAATAAAGTTTTTTTACCATGTTTTGCTCACCAAATGAATTTATGTGTGGGTGATATATTTAAAGAATCTGAAAAATATAAAAAAGTTTCAATTCAAGCTGTTGCAATTGTATCTTTTTTTAATTCTTCAACATACTTTTTGGGAAAATTAAGGCAAGAACAAATTGAATTGAATGGTCATATATCTGCACTTCAAAGATCATGCGAAACTAGATAGAATAGTCATTATTCTTGTATAGCAAGCATTTTGAAAACAGAAATTGCATTAAAGGTTAGTTAAATTAATTTATAATTTTTTATATTTTAAAATTTTATTTATAATTTTATTTTTATTTTTTTTAGTTACTTATAACTAAAAATCAAAGACCAGGCTATAACAAACGTGGTGATTTACTTATTTCCTCTAATATAACAGATATTGTAAATGATCAAAGCTTTTGGTCTGATCTTAAAAAACTTCATAATCTTCTTATTCTATTTTGCGGTGCTCTTAATAAGTTACAAAGAGATAGTGCACAGCTGCACAATGTATTACATTATTTTGGCTATTTGGTTAAACTTTTTAAATATTATCCTAATGAAACTTTTGGACAAAAGATATGTACACGATTAGAAC
This sequence comes from Funneliformis caledonium, assembly GCA_910591825.1. Lineage (NCBI taxonomy): Eukaryota > Fungi > Glomeromycota > Glomeromycetes > Glomerales > Glomeraceae > Funneliformis > Funneliformis caledonium. The sequence goes on from CAJVPQ010001769.1 coordinate 15,459, forward strand.
GAAGATGGAAATCATGGGAGCAACCTTACTTCTAATATCATTTTGGCTACATCCTGAATATCGTCTTAATAAGTTTAGTAAAAAATATGCAAATCTTATTTTTGATTTATCTGAATGGTTACAATATTATTTTGAATCATGGTTTTCTCAACTGGCACAATATTTATTAAATAAAATTGAAGATTATGAATCAAAACAAAGGTCTTTTGACGATATATCTTATTAACAATTTAATGGTGATATATTAAAATATTGGCGGTTTTGTTCAAGAAAAGATAGGAGCGAGCTTGCAAAAATTGCATGTAGAATATATGGAATTTGTGTAAATTCAGCTTTGGTTGAACGCCTATTTTCCAATATGAAATATTTACATTCAAAAAGTCATAATCGTTTATTGGTAATTATTTTTTTTATTTTTAATTTTTAATTTAATAATTTTAATTTACTAATAGTATTTTATTGAGAAAGCATAACAAAGTATTGGCGATGAGTCAATTACAAGCTGAACTTCAAAAATAAAAGGTTCTTCAAAATATACAAAAATCAAAAAAAATATCACAATTTAATTCTATTAATAAAATACAGTTCTTAAATGACGAAACAGAGATGAATACTAGTGAATTTGAAGCATTTCGGGTATCAGATTATTCTGATGAAGAAGAAGATAATAGCAATAATGAAGAGAAAGAAAATGGTAAGGAAATGATAATATTAGACTGGGATGCATGTATTAATCGTTGGATTGAAATGGTTAATGATGAATTATATGAAGATGAAATTAATATTGAAAATTGAAGTATAAATAGAAATATTCATCCAGCAGAAGATTCAAAAGCAAAATAGATTTTATTTGATTTATTTACAACTGGTCTTGAAGCTCTATCATTTGCTATTGATCTTGAATCAATTGAAATTTAATATATAATAATAAATTCTGTTGATAATATATGCGATTAATAATTTTATTTGTTTATTTATTTTAAAAATTTTAAATTAATTTTAATTCGAAATTAAAAATTTATCATTAAA
>CAJVPQ010001770.1:0-16484 GCA_910591825.1 Funneliformis caledonium
AAATGTGATACGGAATTTCAAAAAACGTATACAAAACTTATTTATAATAATGAAAAAACGTATGCAAATTTTTTATAAGGATTCGGCTATAAAGACAATCAATGCAATTGCTGGTAATTGGTGTGGCTATACTATTAAAAGTGATAAAAAAAGAATAGGGCTCAAAGGACAACAAGTTAGGCAATACTCATACCGAATTAATCGCCAGCCATATAACAGTACTGGTTTTAGAGATAAAGGCATACCAGAACTTCTACCATATAGGCCAAAACCAGATAACGATATTCAGGAACTCTTTGATTCTATAGGGCAGGACAAATAATATTTCAGCTCAGATCGTTATTCAGCTAAGTCTTGACCACATTAGATTCTGTTTAGTTTTTTTACTTTCATGTCAAGCACGGTCATAAATTCTGCTATGATTGCTACAGATTCCAGTATCGGAATAGGTTCCCTTTTTACAGATAGGACATATTGTTCTAAGAAGGGCATTATAATGTCTGGCGCATCCTAATTCACTCATGCATCCTTTCTCACAGATCGAACCATCTCTCTTGATGTATTGGCAGATAAAATGATCCATACGAGATAATTTTGATATTAATAATCTTAAAACTTCACTTTCACTTTTATTATAAGTATTCAAAAATGTGTTGCATATCTCTGAGATACAATCGAAGAAATGCTCATGCAAATCACCATTGGCCAAGTGGGATATTTTTTTTCGAATTGAACTTTATCTCACTTAATATAATCTGAATATCACAGATTAATCTAACTACTACCATATATTCTACATATCACTTCATGTCTGCTATTACAACCAAGTTCGTTACAGACCACAAATTCACTAATGAGATGAGTCTCAAAGAGCTTAGCCAGTATATGCCAGAAATACTTGAGCTCTTGACAACTGGTGTGCCAAAGGTAGATAAAAAAAAAGTTATCAGGCTCGTGATCGTCTTCAAAAAGAATATAAGTTTAGCAAAGAACATGCATATGCATTAATTCCTCATAAGAGAATTGGGCGGTACATAAGTCAAGTACTGATCCTAGAAGAACTAGAATTAGAAGCTGAAGTTAATATAAGCATAGTATATGAGAACGTCTTAGAAGGCGAGACTATTAGAGAAACGGCTTAACGTATTGTTCAGGATAATCTTAATGAAAGAGATGTAAAAGCAATATCTAGAATCTTAGTCGAAACAGCTTCTGATCCTGTAGTTGCTTCATCACGTCTCTCCAGACTTCGAAGAGAATTGCAAACCCTCAATGCTCCAGAAAAAATAATCTCTGCTACTAAGATTCTGGAGATAACCAGAGCATCTAATAAAATCTAACAGGAGCGTACTGAGCAACGTAAAAATGAAGGACTTCATTATCTGGACCACTTCTCATTAGAATCAGTTAAAAAATGGCTAGATTTGTATGTTGTGTCTAACACACCCGATAAACAGGCCCTAGCTAATGTAATGATTATGCTCTGTATCTGTCTTGCTGAAATTAAAAACTTGCGTATAGCAAATGAAGGTGTAATTAGATACGCAAAAAACTGAGGCCAACAGGATATTCTTCAGGTGTTTAGATCACTGGAAAAAAATGAGAAGTGAGCAAGACAATTGCTTATATGGATTCAGAAAGCAATCGTTTCCGAAGCGTTAAAAGATCTAGAAAAGTTTGGATCAACATACTTAAGTTTATTTCTGAAAAAAAATGAATATATTCCTAAACCTTATGAGCCACTACTCCCTAGTTTTTTGCGCAAATTAGGGGCAGTGTTTGCTTTTATAATACATGGGCCTAAAAATCTATCAAAAGCTAATACTTATGCTAGTGAAGCACTTCGCCACAGTCCTGACAATCATACTTCTCCATCTGATAAATATATTATAGTTAATTTCAGAAGGAGGGGCAACCTTATGATCAAGCAAAACTATTCTGGATTTCTGATGAAAACTAATCACATAGATGGATTAGACAACATTTATTAAATTTTATTTTTTTAATTAAAGATACAGCATATATTATTTATGACGCATACAAGTATTTTTAATATACAGGAATTACTAGAACATATTTTACATTTCTTAGCAGTAGATAAGTCACTCTATCCCACTCTATTTATTTGTCGGCTTTGGTACAGATGCGGTGCTTCCATTCTATGGAAACATGTTGAGCTAAAGGGAAAAGGTAGGAAAAATTACTGGCGATTGAATCGACCCTAATTGGAAAAATTTATAAAAATAGTGCGTAAAAGACAAAAACCAGTTTATAGTTCAAGTATAACACATATTACCATTCATTTTCAGATAAAAAAATCAAAGACATTGTGAGTTCATGTCCAAATATAATCCATTTGAATTTTAAAAGAAGCACAGGTTTTTCTGATAAAGTACTAATTCTGATAGCAGGAGCATACCCTAATTTAAGATATCTTAATTTATGTAATTATGCAAATATTAATACAATTTTTTCTTAAAAAATAACTGATAAAGGTCTGTTTACTTTAGCAAACGCATGCTATAAATTAGAATATCTAAATATTTATCTGCGTGTAGAGTTTATTAGAACATCAATCTGTGATATTATTCGTTCTTGCCCAAGGCTTCAACATCTTGACTTTAGCTATTGTGAAGTTACTAATGAGAATATCAAGGAAATTGCTTGTTCATGTCTTAATTTAAAATACCTTAATCTGGATGGATGTGATAATATTAGCAAAGAAGCTGTAGATCAGCTCGTTTCACTTAATCCAAACATCCATATTGAGAATTTTGAGAATACTATAATGCCAGCCTCTTTTGATGCTCTAGACAGGATGTATATACTCGCAAGGCATCTGAGAATGCCACTTGATACATCAAGAAATGTTGCATCTTTAGATAATTATATCAACAATGAATTAATAAAGAGATTAGACATTGTAAGTGGCTTTATATCAGAACTACATGCCTCCAATACCCCTGATCAACCAGTTTGAAGTGGTGAATAGATGTCTATTTTTTATATTTGAATATTATATGCTATAATAAAATGGTATTCGTAAATTATGTAGTCAAAGAAAATATCCCTATTGAGGTATCAATTGATATGTGCACTGATGTAAATTGTATTAGCTAAAAACATATTGGTAAATTAGGAATTACATATCCCAGTGAAAGTAATAGCATTGTAACTCTGATTCCACATTAGGAAAAGTCAATCTGCATATTGGTTTTGAAGATGGTGAAAAGCATAAAAGCACACTTGTTGAATTTATAGTTCTTGAATCAGATTGGCCTGATTATTTTCCTGACTTAGTATTGGGAATGCTGTAGTTGCGAGAAAATGGTGCAACTTTGGATATATGCAATTCAAAACTATTAGACGATAATTTTGCGATCTCATTCAAAAAAGTAAAATATGAACCTAATGCAGAATAACGATTATCTGAAACAGTGATCATTAATATGCGTAATTTTATTTTTTGTTAAAGATACAGCATATATTATTTATGGCGCATTTGGGTGTTATAAATTTACCAGAACTATTAGAGCAGATTCTATATTTCCTAGTGGTAGATAAGTTACTATATCATGCTCTATTTGTTTCCCGATTATAGTACAGATGCGGTGCCCCTATTTTATAGAAATGCATCGAGCTAAAGTGGAAAAATAAATGTTACTCTCTATTGAAAAAATTTATGAAAATAGTACGAAAAAGACAAAAGACAATTTATAGCTCAAATCTAACTCATCTAAAAATTTCAAACTACCATTCACTTTCAGATAAAAAATTCAATGGTATTGCGCATTTATTCCCAAATATAGTCCATTTAGATTTAAATTTTAGCACAGGATTTAGCGATAAAACACTAAATCGAGTAGCAGAGACATACCCTAATCTGAAGTATCTCAATTTGCAAAAGAGTAGGTACGAATGCTCTAATGGTGGGAAAGTGACTGATAAAGGTCTATATGCAATTGCACAGTCATGTCATAAACTAGAATATTTAAATATTTCTTGTCATACAGAGATTATTGGGATATTGATTTGTGATATTATCCATTCTTGCCCAAGGCTTCAACATCTTGAATTTAACTATTGTGAATTTACTAATGAGATTATCAAAGAAATTGCTAGTTCGTGTCTTAATTTAAAGTATCTCAAATTGAAAGGATGTGATGTTAGCAAAAAAGCCATAGGTCAGCTTGTTTCACTTAATCCAAATTTTTATGTTGAGAATTTCATGTGTACTATAACACTACCCTCTCTTTGTAAATATTCCAGGATGTATGTACTGTCAAGGAGACTGAGAATGTCAGTTGATGCATCAAGAGATATTAAGTCCATACATGAATATGTTAATGATGAACTAATGAGAAATGGACATTGTTAGAGCAAGCATTAGGGTTCTGCAAACAATCTGATCTGGAGGGATTTTTTCTGATCACACCCGTTGAATTCATAGTTTTTGAACTGGATTGGCCTGATTATTATCCTGACTTAGTATTAGGAATACCATGGTTTCAAGAAAATAGTGCAACTTTGGATATATGCAATTCAAAACTATTATTAGAATGATAATTTTGCGATCTCATTCAAAGAAATAAAATGAGAATAACAATCCAGAGCAGGCCGAAGATACTTTGCATAATAGTGTAATTTTATTTTTTTGTTTAAAGATACAGCATATATTTTTTATGGCGCAATCAAGCATCTTTTATTTACCAGAACTATTAGAATATATTTTACATTTCTTAGTAATAGATAAATCCCTTTATCACACTCTATTTATTTCCCGATTGTGATACAGATGTGGTGCTCCTATTTTATGAAGACACATTGAGCTAAAGGGGAATAACCGGAGGTATGGCTATAATGTTAATAATCATTTTCGATTGGAAAAATTTGTAAAAATAATATGCGGAAAAAATAAATCAGCTTATACCTCAAATGTAACTCATTTAGAAATTACTTGTTACTATTCAGTTTCAGATAAAAAAATAAAAAGTATTGTGAATACATTTCCAAATATAATTCATTTAAATTTCAAAGAAAGTATAGGTTTTAGTGATAGATCACTATTTATAATAGCGGAATCATATCCTAATTTAAGATATCTCAATTTGTGGGATGCTAAAGCAATAACTGATAAAGGCTTATGTGCAATCATAGAATCATGCCGTAAATTAGAATATCTACATATTTTTTATTGTGAAAATATTAGCGATAAATCTTTGTTTGAGATCACAGAAAATTGCCGTGATTTGCAAGAGTTCCATTTTGCTGAAGCACGTCAAATCACAGATAAATCTATAAGTTGCATCTTAAATTCATGTCCAAATTTACGAAATCTTGATATTTCACATAGTAAGGGAGATATCAAAGATGCTAGTATGTTAATACAGAGATGTCTCAGCATAGAGTATCTTGACTTTGCTAGTGTCATAGCTTTGTGGGATAATGCATTAATTGTGGCTATCATCAGAGCATCTCCGAATTTAAGACATTTAGATATCAGTTATAATGATATTAGTGATAAGGTTACTGAAACACTGGCTCATACTTGTCATAAATTAAAATATCTCGATCTGGATTACTGTAAATTTATCAATGAATTATTAATTTGTAATGTTATACATTCCTATCCAAAGTTCCAACATCTTAACCTTAGTTGCTGTAATATTACCAGTATAACTATCAAAGAAATTGCTCGCTCATGTCTCAATTTAAAATTTCTAGATTTGGATGGATGTGAAAATATTAGCAAAAAAGCCATGGACCAACTAAATCCAAATATTCATATCGATTTTGATGAAGATTACTGTTCTAATTCGAAATCTTCTAGCTCTGAAACTGAATCAGAGTCTGAATAATCTAACTAGTCTGGAGTGGTGATCTTCAGCTCAGAAGATTTTTTGTTGAGCCACAGATTGTGCGACAAAAATAAGTGGATTATCAGTTAGATCTCATGTGACATATCATATATATATTTGAAAAAGAAAAAAAACATATTAACCTTTGTTCTTTATTTTTTCCTGTATAAACATGAGAAAAATGTGAAAGGAGGTCTAGTTAGAACACAGGACTTACCCTAAAAGCAAATAGTGCCGACAAAGCATATGTTATGAAAGGCTGAGGGACTTGCAATTTCAAGATCATTAGGCATAAAATCAAGTATATGTCTTTCCAGTAAATCTACATATGAAAAGGTATGAGGATTCCATTTACATATGCTTTCATGAAGCTCTTGACATCATACAACAATGCTAATCACTTATATTTATCCTTCTATCTTTTCCCAATAAGATATAAAGCATGTAGGGGTATGTGGAAGTTCAGCCAACTTTCCGCAAAAAACATTCTCATAAAAATAACGCAAAATAAGATATGTACAGTATATGTTCTTTAATGCGAGTAGACCAAGCAATTTTCTCACTATGGATCTTGTATTTAGGAAAACAAAATGGCCAAAATCACTCTCAATTGTCTTATCGTTCCTATAGGAAAACTTATGAATATCCCTTGCATTAAAGTAATGCAGGCGATTACAATTGAAAAAGATGAATATTATAGCATTCTCGAGGCTACAATTCAAAGCAGATTAGGAGTTGAGATCTTACTCAAAATATGTATAATTCAAGTCAAAAGCAATAATAAAGAGGTAATGAATAGTCGTGCTAGTATTTCTGATTATTTTACTGAGAAGCCTAAAGCAGAACACTTCCATATCACTGTATACCTCCAGTCAGAATAATCTTCTGTATCATGTAGTGCTATAGTTGCATTTTTTATGTATTGTAGGCCGACTTCTAGCAATGTTTTTTTTATTTCTTAAATAAAGCATATATTACGTTCTTATCGTAAATCTTGAAAAATGTCACATGTAATGATGTAATATAATCGTTTGACAATTCTGTACTACATCTTAATTGCATATATATTAGGCAAATGTATTATGAATCGATACAAAAAATCTATCATTTCTCTCCAAGCGTCAGAAACCAAAAATACTTTTATATTCATAAACCAGCTTTATCTGTAACAAGTGCATATTTTTTCACAAGCACAAACACACATATATAAAAACTATATCTTCATAAGCTTCTTCACCCACTTCACCCACTTCAATAACGGAAGAAATTTCTTCTTGAACAATATCAGACGTGGTTAAGGATTTAATACAGACGAGCTTATCGATTATTTGGGGAGGAAGGACTTGAAACTCGATGAGGATGATATTAAAATTCTTCGTAAAGAGAAAATATCTGGTCTTGTCTTTCTTGACACAACTAAAGAGGAGTTTCAAAGTTATGGCTTGAAGGCTGGTCTCGCAACAACACTTGCAAAATTTATCGAAGGCCTCAGTCAGAAGCTACGAAATTATTCCTCGTTTAAAACTCTCGACGACTTAAAAGAAATATTACGTAGAAATGGGGTCAATGGAGAAGATATAACAAACATCAAGTAGTTTAATCCTGGTGGGTGATTACTCTATTAATTTTTCAGATTGGAGTATTACATATAATAACTTATTTTTTTCTGTAGTCTTCGAGGAGATTAGTGATGATGATAAAGCGTTCAAACACTGTATGGAGGATATTATCTTAAAATTTTCAAATGTGGAGATCATGACCGATGCTAACGAGGCAACGCGTTATGAATTTATTTCAGCTATATTACATGCGTCAATTGCTATTGCCAAAAAACTCACCTCTCAAGATATATTCATAGTTTTACAGAAAGACGTTTCCAGTGAAGATACTACTGGCCAAGTAGACTACGTGATCAAAAGTCTAGAGGATCTTCTTTGCATCATTGAAGAGAAATTACGAAATATTAAAATTAAATATGCGAAGGTAGGCCTACTATTCACATTTTCGCTTTCTAACATATTAGAGATATTAATGATGGTTTATCTCTTAGAATCTAGCACAACTTGAAAGCACATTTCAGACAAATAAAAAGAAATAGACTGTAGATCAAACGTTTGGAAATGACTATTTTGACTACCATAAACGGTAGACTATAGTATCTCCTATAGTATAGTACCATACCCATAATTTTGATGCAAAAAGTCCGGATACTATGCATAAAGAGTGTAAGATTTTTTTTACTTAATTTGTATAGTATCCAGGGGGTATTACACTTTAGGGATATTATACTATAAGGAGTATTATACTTAAAAATTTATATTGATCGACATATACAATAAATAAAATTAAGTTTATTGATTTATCGCAGTCACGACGCATATGACGCATTTATTTATTTTTGCAGTAAATTTATTAAGAACATGATCAAAATTATTATTTATCTACCAACTAATATTCGTTCTCATAATCTGAAACTTCCTTTTCTTCATATTCATTTATGTCAGACTCATCACTATTAATATCGTTACTATCACTATCACTATCATCACTATCGCTACTATTGCTATCTCTATAAGAATCATCGTCACTGTCACTACTAAAATCATCAATATTCTGAACTTTATCTTACCCACTTTTCTTTTTTTTGTATTATTAAGTAAACTATCATAATCAAACATCAAATTATTCTCACTTCCATTTCTAGCAACAGAAATTCCGTAACATTTAAATGACTTTTGAATTAAAGAAATATCTATACCAGTCCATAATTTTTTTACCTATTCAGCTACAATAGCATAAGAAGGACGTTTAATTCTTCCAGCAGGTGTTAATTCGCAAATTTCAAAATTCATCTATTCATTATAATAATAACGCAAATTTGCTTTAAAGCTTTTATTAATAGCTACATCTAAAGGTTGTAATTTACTTGTAAGACCACTAGGAATGACTGCAATATTAGTTTGCTTCTCATTAAATCTATTTTTAACTGATTCAACAAGATGTTCATGAAAAGAATCTAAAACTAATAAAGACCTTGAGTTGTTAAGTGCATTTCTTTGAGTCCATACATTCTTAATCCACCAGAGCATTTCTTGTTCATTACACCATCCTTTTTCATTTACGCATATATGAATTCCTTGAGGAAATAATTCTCTTGGTATATTTTTAAGCTTAAAAATACAAACAGTTATTAGTTTTGTACCATCAGCCATACATCCTAATATAACAGTAAAATTTGTTTTTTCATGACCAGTAGTTCATATATTAACAGTTGAAGTATCACGATGATCTAAAGTAATTGAATAAGGTAGATCAAATGTAACCGTATTTCATCCATATTACCAATATATCTTAACGGATAATTATGTTAGATTTGTCTATATAAAACAAAACTTAAGAAATTTTGCTGTTTTATTAAAAGATCATCAGGAAGATGTTGTGTAACATACGTTCTTCTTCTTGTAATAAGATTATATCTTTTCATAAACCTTTCTAACTATGCTTCAGAAAATTTAAATTGAATAATAATTGGATATAGATCTACCCATTTTTTTTCCTTAGCAATTATTTTGGCTCTTCTAATTAACATATTTCATGTAATAGCTTTTGCATTCTTGCGTAAATCAGATATCCATAAAAAAAGATTTTTTTCAAATTCTAGAAGTGTTGCACTTTTACCTTTATGTAACTTTTATATATGTGATGCTACACTTTCAAGTTGAGACTTTTGGTTCATCCAATAACGGATTTGTTTTATTTCTACATCAAACCTTCTTGCTGCTAAACGTTTACTTTCACATTGTTTAGCATGACTTACTATAAGTAGCTTTTCACGAGTACACCACTGCCTTCTTTTTTTTGTTGTTACCTGTGCTTTTTTGTTTTTACCTCGATGAACAATCATATTAATATATTTAAAAAACCATAGATAAATGAAACAAAGAAACAAAAACAAATTTATGAATTTAAGTTTTGTACAAAGGGGTAAGAACGTGATTTTGATCTAAAAAATGATCTGTGATTTTTGTATCCTTTTAATCAAAGTCACATTTTAGATCATCAATATTTTTTTAATTTATATTTAACTGATTGTAAATATAGTAAAATAAAATAAATTTCTGTGTATCCCCCCTTTTATTCAAAGTATCCTCTATAGTATAATACCCTTCAAAATTCTTAAATTTGTATGATACTCGAGTACTATAGTTCACCGTTTATGGTATATCTATGGTATTGTGACTACAGATACGGAGTGGCACTTTATCATATATACTCCAGATGGTATATACTCTACGAGTGAAAGTGAATACCAGATCAATCTTACGAAGTCTGCTGTTAAAGAAAATCCTGAATTACTTCAAAGCAATGTGAAAAGGGTAATAAGTATTATTATTGAGTTGTTGAAGGATTGTGTTAGTGTAGATAGTTTTCTGGCTAGCAAGAGGGCTAGGATCAAAAAGTTTATTAAAAAATAATATGTATCACAGGGCAGTCCTAAACTTGTATTTATTTTTCGCATGTAATAATAAAAAATTTCTTGGCAAAACCGTGAACAATGTTCACAATCAGCTAAAATGGCCTACATATTTTTCTGATTTTGAATACTAGTATTATAGAGCATTAAAATATTATCATGTCATCCGAACAAGATTCATTGAGACAACGCATCATTGAGCTTGAGGCTGAGAATGCTGAGGTTAAGGCCAAATATATCAAGGTTATGGATGAGAATGCAGAAGTCAAGGAGAATACAAAGTTAAGGTGTGCTTTGGAAGAACATGAAGCTAGGTTCACGAGACTAGAGCAGAGAGATAAAGAAAAGACCAACCTTATTGTTAAATTAGATGATAATATCAAGGAAATCAAACAATCTTCAGCTAGTACCAGTTCTTTTGAGAATCCTAACAATGCTGTTGCTGAAAGACAACTAGAAAAGATGGGTCCCAAAGGGACCTGGCAAAGCCATTAAATACATCTGATAGCGCATCTAATTTTGATGTATGTCAACCTATAGAAGATAAAGAGACAGATGATTTTTTTGATGAGACATATAAGAAAGTATTAGTGATGGGATAAGGAAACGCAATAAAGAGAAGAAACTCTAGCGTGAGTTATCTAGCCAGGACTTATCTTCTCAGAACAAAAAGTCTCAATTACATAAGAAAGAAGCGGAGAATATTGTTAAGGATGTATTTGATTTCACAGCTACTTCAGCATCTGAGAAAAATCATGCGACTGAAATTTTGCTGACGCCCGTCAGTAAAAATCATGTGACTGAAAATAATGATAAGAAAAATTCTATAACTATACTTTCTGTATCAAAAAGTAAAATCTTACTAAATTTAGCCAGCTTATACCAGAAAGCTTGTGATGCGGAAGATCAAACAAAAAAGGCCAATCAAGATGAAATTTTATGCTGGTACTACTATATCATTAAATTTGATAATCAGGTTAGAAACATTATGAAAAGTGATTGGATTGGCGAGAAAAAAGCAAAAGGGCAAATCTATGATTTTATTATTACACAACTTGGTACTAAACGTAATACATTGCAAAAACAAATTCAGAGAGCAAGAAAAATACACAAATTATTTGAGAAGATAGGAATAGATAAGGTTAAATATATTAAAACATATAGTGCGAATTCTATTTCTAAATTATTCGATAGTCAATTTCAAACTATTATTGATTACTTTGTCAAAAATCCAAATATGAAATTACCAGATGATCAGAATGTCTCTGACATAGATTCTGAAGAGGAGATTTCGGATGATCAGACTAATACATCGGAGGCAGTTTCAGCTGGAGTAAGCATCTCAACTGCACCTATTCTTTTATCTCATGACTCTAATTCTTCAGGTGATTTCTCTAAAATCAGTCCAGTCAATTCACCTAAAGCTGAGGTGAGTACATCATCCACAACTTCTTTTAGTTAGATAAATAAATCTAACAAATCTCGACTCCTGATTTCTATCTTGCCTAAAGACCCCGAAGAGAAACGAAAACATATTATTGGGTTGGTGTTAGAGCGTTTTCCTTCTCTATTTTTAAGCGATAGTAGTGAACGTGGTGAGCGATTTAATCTTAATAGTTCAAAACTCTGTCCATTATGTAATGGAGAGCATAAAGAAAAAAGTATATAAAATGATATAAGAGGTGAATGGGACGCTGGTAAATATTATGGAGAACGAACTTATTGGCTCGAATGCAGGGAAGCTCTTAATCCTGACATTCCAATAGTATCTGTAAAAGCATAGACGAAAACTCCGTCATGTGAGACTGATCACCTGAAATGCGTAATGCATTGTCAGAAAAATTCTTGCTGAAGAATAGGTTGTGCGACATAATATTGCCATATATATTCGCATTATTTTTTCGAATTACGTAGGTGGCTTAGATATCGTGCACAGTAAAGCGTCATCTATTCTTCTCTGTAGTAAATGCATGTGATTCTGCAGAATATTCTATACGTAGTAGTAGTACGTCACCAGCATCTGCAGTCGTTATTTTTAGAGGATCTATTAATAACCCAGAGCAATATTTTTGTGTTAACATACTGATGAACTTTCCCCAAAGTTTTGGTATGTTCTATTTCACTCATTACGCAGTTCTGAATTACTAATAAAAAAATCATATCTCTGATTTACATTTTGCAGATCATAAGACAGGGCGTTGATAAAAAGAAATTCAAAAATGGAAATAGAGCCGATTAGAATCAATGATTTACAGATCCTCAGATAAATAGTATATTTTTATTATCCTACTGACATTAGCGCATACAAATTACGTGTATAGGCTAATCATACATTAATCTGTTTTTAGGATAAAGTCATAGGAATTAGCAGTATGTAATCCGGCATGGGTGATTTATCATCTACTGTTTTTACAGATCTCGATCTATGATTAATAATTTTTATTCAGATTTTTTTTTGCAATAGGGGTATATCAGCCAATTTAGATAATAAACAGTAGATATACAATTACTTCATTGTATAAATTTATAGCATATCAGTTTAGCATGTTCATCGGATATTCATTTTAATGCAATTTTTTTCCCCTGGACATATCAAATAAGCAGTATATTTTATTAGATAATCTGCGCATATTTGCAAATCGTGGAGGTATAAGGGATGTAAAATTTACGCCAATACTCCCGATAATTTTATTCCTAGAATGGCTAATTTTTCGTAAAAATATTCATGCAGATCTGTCTGATATTTTTTATAAATACCCTGCCTTCATTTTGATCTACATTATAGGGGTAAATGGTGAAGGACTTCGAATCGAATTGCGTTATAAACAAATAGAACTCCCACCTTCTTATATATTCAAAGCAAGAAAAAAAATATCAAATTTCTCTTGTGAACGACATCTCATATACAGATATTTAGTTCTTCCTTCGGTCTTTCTTTAGACAAAAATGTATTTTATAATATAGCTTATTCACATACTTGTACATACATGATCCCAGAGGGATCCAACGAATATTTCAATCAATTTTTATTAATAAAAAACTTTTCTCTTGCGTAAGGGCTCACGGCCAAGCATTTATGAAAAAATATTATTATTTCATTGTTTGAATATGTTGTTAGGGATATGAGGATACAAAAATGCACTAACTTTTTTCGTTTTTAGGTACAGGCGCCAGACAGGATCTTGATAATTTTCTTTTTTCAGAAATGAGAGGCATATACATGATATCATTTTCACAATTATTCCAGGCCTGTATTATTTCGACGTGGGTTCTCTCTTCTAATTATACTAGCATTAATGGGTAATTCTTTTGGGAACCTTGTCGTAGAACTGATTGTAAAATGTATAAAAGGGTGTGGATTCACCTTTAGCTTCACTAACGATAAATCATATTAATAAATCGTAAAAAATTACGCAAAACTACCTGTGATCTAACATACCTGAACATTTTTTTTTTCTACTTCACTCTGAAAATATTTCTACACTCGTCTTGCAAAACAACGCCTTGTGACATATCTTTGAAGACTTTACACCTTCTATTCTTCTTAGCGCATTTTCTTGATTTATGTCATCAGAAACAAATTCTCCAATGACCTCCCTTCACATGATAATAAAATCGCTAATGAGCTTTCTGCATGTATATCTGAAATCAATGTTAATCTCACCGCAGAAATCGAAAAAAATAAGGCACATGGTGAAAGTATTATTGCAGAAATCGAAAAGACCTTTATTGAAATGAACAAAAAGTTTAGCACAGAAGTTAATACTAAAATCGTCAACGAATTTTCCGCACGTCTTTTTGAAGTTAATTTTACTTTCACTGTGGAGCTTGTCAGAAACAATAATGAACTTAATAAGAAACTTACTGGAGAAATCGCTAAAATCAATTCTCGTGCTGGTTACGCCTCTGAGACGCAGAAAATTTTATCAATGGTCAATAATGCGACCACAAGACTTGATAATATCGAAGAAGCCTACCGTAATGATTTTGGCAACATTTCATCTGAATTTAATTCGGTCAGAGCCTCTATTGAAGCTTTCCGAAATGAAATGATCCAATGTTATGCAATTGCCCAAAGACTTCAGGTCGAATTTGATCAGCTGAGTGTGGCCAACCATTCCTCTAGTAGCGAAAGTTCTTCTAGTCAATTATCTGATTCATCTCTTGAAGAAAATAGGAACCGTTTTAAGCGAGTTTTTAATTCGAATAGGGAGGGAGATAGTTTGTATTATATGTTTGAAACTGTGAGATGCGAAATTCGACAACTTACTGGAGAAAAGATTGGGAAGGGTACCGTGAAAAGTTTTTATTATGGTGAAGGGAGTCCAAAATATGACATAGTAATGTTAATTATGAGGTGGGTAAATAGTAAAGAATTTAGTGATAGTGTAAATAATAATGCGGAGTAGTGAGAAGGAACCGCCATATTTGGCTTAGGGGCCGGTGTGATTCCTCCCTTTAAACGAGATCTACTCCAATATCTTTTATTAGTTTCATTTTTTACTTAGTTGGCCGGCCCTTTCTCACATATTACTTTACAAATATAATAAAGATTTTATTTTGAATTTTTTAAACGCGTGTGCGTGTTTTAATATATACAATACATTCTCAAATATAAATTTTGCGTTCGCTTATCAATGAAAAATAATTTGGCTTGTCAAATCTTAAAAATAGAGCAACTCGCATTATATAAATGGTGTAGGCTCACTTTGATGAAATTACGTAATACATACTTACTGCGGAATAGTATTGGAAATTACTGTGCCTTGTGTAACTGACTAACTATAACAATCAATCAGCACGAGTCATTTCCGACATGACTTCTTTCCTCACAATGTCCAAAAAATACGCTGATTACTTTTGTAAAACGCTACCAGAAAATTACAGTTTTTTTGGTTTTTATAAATATCGTTGTCAGCAACCTGACTTTACCTTTTCATACCAAAGGGAGTCCCGCAAACTTAGTAGCGATCTCGAGCAATTAACGAGTGAAGATTCAGAAGTAGTTAGGGCTTATGCGGGCCGGTTGCTAAAAGATCATAAGGTTGTTCTTTTTTTTATTTATGCTGAGGGTTTCAAACGTGGTTATGCGACTAGGAGGGACATCTGCGTTTGACCCTCTGAAGATCTGCGTTTCGTCGTGTATCACAGGTTCTTCCTTGTGCACACAACTACGGTGGATATCTGCGCTTATCCACCTTATGGTCTGCGTTCCGTTGTGTGCCCGTTGTGTACCCTCAGCTATAATTAGTTTTATTTATTTCTACTCTAAATATTATACTTACTCTATTGATTAGAATCAACGTGAAAAATATCCTGATGTTCAAATGTTTTGGAATAACGTAGAGTCATCTGTTACTAATTCAAGTCTAGAATTGGATAAGGTTTTACATTCCCATTTTTTTGAGTTCCTATTCCAATTCAGACTTTTATTGACTAAATATTCTGATTAGGTAAAGACGGCTCGAGCAGTAATGCATGGCACCAAGAGGTTGATAAAAACTGCTTTAAACGAAGTTGATAGCACACTGAAAACCGATGGAGGTTTTGTCTCTAATAATGTACCGGTATATTTACATATTTTCTTTTTTGTTCCACTTGCTTCTACACATATTCTTCTATAGTTGCTCATTAAACATCTCTATTCACTACATCACATGTGAATTTCAAAGAATGAACGACCAGCCGAAAAAGCTCTATCTGAAGGAGTTTCTTCAATTGGGAATACAGAAGCAAGAAAACGTCCAGCTGAGGAAGCCTCTCCCACCATCACTTCTCCTCCTAATCTTCGAGATCGTAGTCATCGCACAAATGAACCATCGGGTTCAGCCGAAGAAGTTTCACCAATCATCACACCTGCTGATCGTTCTCCTCCTCCATCCTATAAAAGTGTAGATAATTCTTTTGAAGCCGAAGCATCAACTGAGGCCTCTCCCTCTCCAGTAATGTTTTTCTGTTTTGTCCGTCGTATTATGTGCATAAGCATGTTGTTGAGAAAATTATAATTGATCGTAGTTCGGACCATGATGTGAGTATTAAAAAAATTCATCCCAATATGGTGTTAGTTCATTAATTATTGACCTCTTACCTATAGTGGATCATGAATGGATATAATATTTCAGAAGACTTTCGTGAATTTCAAACACAAACAG
>CAJVPQ010001771.1:0-16484 GCA_910591825.1 Funneliformis caledonium
GATGATCAAGTATTTGTTTAATTTCTTTCTCAGATAAACCATCAGATTTTTAGGATCACCTAACCCTTTATTTGATTGGTCGATTTAATTAACCAATCCGCTCAACCAATTTTTTTTTGGTTTCATTGTCGAATTAAACTGCCGTCGTGCACTCCCTTTGGAACTGAAGATAGTACTCATTTCGAAATACATGTGTTCCCACTTTAAATGAAGAACAGTTCGTACTATTGAAAGTATACAAGAATCTTAATGGGATAAGTCTCGCTCTGGAGTTTGAAGGAGTTCCAGAGACCGTAGACGCATGCGAGATATCTCATTCTAGAAGTAATTGTTATCGAATATGTATGATTTAAGCACAGATCCTTTTTTATATAAAGATTATTGATCACTTAAACTTTTTTTTTCTTACTTTTTCTCATTCTTTTTTCGCAAAGTTTTTAAAATTCTTCCACTTTTTTCAAAAAACTTTATAAAGAAATTATGAACTTTATAAATGCCTCTCAACTTCCAACACAGGAGGAAATCAATGAATTACAACAAGCATCGCTAGTTTCAAATACTGAAAAAAAATACTGCAAAGTGGCTTCGAGTTGTTGAAAGATTTAATAAAAGTTGTGGTATATCACAAGCTATAGAATTAATTGAACCTGCAAATAAACTTGAAGATTATCTTTGTCAATTTATAACTTGGTTGAAAAAAAGAAGATGGTTCTGATTATAAAGTTGAATCTGTACATAATTGCTACAGTGCAATAAATAGATATCTTAAAGAGCATAGTATTCTTCAACAAATAAAAATTTGGGATTGTTACAAGTTTTCCTCGTGTTCTTCGTACACTTGATGGAAAAATGAGAATTTTACAAGATAAAGGGTTAGGTGATCCTAAAAATCTGATGGTTTATCTGAGAAAGAAATTAAACAAATACTTGATCATCCATATATGGATAATAATACTAATGAATCACTTACTAGGCGAGTCTTTTTTTGGCTATGCTTACTATGTGGTTTACATGGTGGTGATGCATATTGAATTCATAGAAAAGATCTTATACTTCGTCAAGATGGAGATTAGAGCTTATATTGCATAAAGAAAAAAAGAATCAAGGTGGAGCTTTTTATAGAAATAAACATGGAAAAACAAATTCACGACATATTCCTATACCTTCAGATACATTTAATTATCAATATACACCAGCTAAAGATATTCTTTTATTTTGTGACTTTTGAATTAGCTGTAATAAAGCAACAAATGTTCCAGTAGAACGAGAGTTTTTCTGGCGGAACCAATCTAATATCAACCAAAAGATGTAGTCTTAAATCTAATACAATACGCGCCCGTATGTGAAAATCTAGTGTAAAAAATATGTAAAAAAAAAATTAATAATCGGGATTAATGAATAACAAAAAAAAAATAAATAAATTTTTAAACATTAAATTATTTTCAAATTTATCATGGTACTTTTTTACTATCTGTAAAAATCAAATGCATTATTTTTTAATAGTTATATTTTCGACATTAATATTACTCTTAAAATTCGAGTCGAATCCGGATTAAACAATTATTGGGTCGAGTAGAATTCGGGTTCTGTAATTATTAATGGGTTCGAGTTCGAATATTCCTCAAACATGACCCGACCCGATCTTATGAAGCACTATTCTAACATACTATAAGAAAGTTTGGAAACAACTAAATAATTGATAATGTACGTAGTGCCGCAGTAATTATGATTTTTATTTTTTAATATAAATATGAAATTCATTTGTATAAAATGTTTAATGTAAGATATATATATAAATTCGCCTTCAAAATAAATAACACATCTAAAATAACAGAGTTTTAATCGTGAAATAAATTTTTTGATATTTGAATATCTAAAAAAAGAAAAATTTAAGAACTTTCTCATGTCAAATTTAATTTTTTCCAAAATAAAAAAAGAAAACCTTTTTATTTTAGAACGCATTGCGGTTATTAAAAGTTATTCTGTAGGATATTTTTGGCTTTTTTTTGATCGAGTGGAAAAAAAATTTTTTTTTAATTTGACGGCAATTGCTAAAGTAGTAATAATAAACACATTCCCTTTTTTATCTCAGATCTAACCATATTTAGGTTAGGATTAAAATAGTTTACTTCATGTATAAAAGATTATTGCGAAGCATAATACATGTGCAATATGCATATATTATGTCACAATAACATATATTATGTCACAATAACCTTATTTTGCAACTAATCTAATTAAATTTTGAATTTGGAAAATAATAAACTTTTCGCAAATAAGGTTAAGCAAAATGATAGAGCCAAAAAACAAAATATTAAAATTTTAATTAATTGCTAAAAAAAATCTGACATTCCTGATCTTGAAGTATAGTATCTTGACAGTTATTCTTCTATACCCTTTCGTCCACTGTTACTTCTTCTATTCCCATTCCTACAGCTGTAACGTCAGTTCAAAATCCTCCCTCGCCTCCCATTTTTTTTTTTTTTTTTTTTTTTACAAACTTCAGTTCCCACTCACCTCTAATAGGTACACCAATCTATTTCGACTTATGACTAGCCACCGTTTATTCGTTGTCGTTTTGGTAGTTATATAATTTAAAAGGATTTGGCAATTCCTCCAAAACCAAGACCAGGTTGCTATGTCCTGTGTCACTTTTTTTTATTTCCTCATTCATTGGTTTTTTTTTTTTATTTTAATAATCAAAATGAAAACTAATGAAATGAATAAAGTCGTTCTTATTGTTACTACAGAGGTCGCGCGGCACGCAACAAAGTAATTATCCAAGAAAATATTCCGTCACTGTATATGCGGTGCTTTAATAATAAAGATAATAAATATATTCTTCAACTTGTGATATGTACTTTTCAAATCTTCCAAATCTGCCAGAAAACAGCTTTCGATTCACTCGAATCATTCACATTGACTAATCTCTTCGTTTCTGCTAAAATATTCAATTGATATCAAAAAGGATAATATACTATATACATCAATGAAATACTTTGAAAATTCAACGTTAATCTTTTTTTTTAAAGGGGGTCATGTAGTATCACATTAAATTTTCCAATTCATCATGTCGGAGTTAATTCCGAAAATGAAATTAAATCATTTTTTTTTTATATAGTAATAAAGGTTAAAATATTGAGTAAAATGAGATAACAATAAATAGGAAACAAAGACAAAATAAATTAGAACAAAATAACTCCGACATTCCGCAGTAAATGCGTCTTCCGCGATACTTATTTGGATAATTCGTAAATCACCAAACTTTGACAAATGTAATACAGAAATGAAAATTTAGGAGGATTTCCCAGTTATAATCCAAATAAGTTGAATAAGTTTCAAAAAAGGTATTTATTTTTAGATATTTACTAACAAAAATTCAAACAAAGGGAATATTAAAATAAATAAATACATTATTGTTTTATTTTGATTTACAAAAATATAACTTTAGTAATTTAATAATGAAAAACAAAATAAGAATTACGAATTAGGATTAAACCATTAAATTTATTTACTGCGCAATTATCCCCATTATTATAATTAAAAAAGTATCTATATTAATCTATGTGATAAATT
Organism: Funneliformis caledonium; assembly: GCA_910591825.1. NCBI lineage: Eukaryota > Fungi > Glomeromycota > Glomeromycetes > Glomerales > Glomeraceae > Funneliformis > Funneliformis caledonium. The sequence goes on from CAJVPQ010001771.1 coordinate 3,577, forward strand.
ATATTTAAAATTTTACAAATCTTTTACGTTTAGGTTTTGCGTTACAAGTACCTCCATAAGAAAATTTCGGTTCGCAACCTTTGTCACAAAAACCAGGTCCAATGCCACAATATCCATCAATACCACAACATGGAGATAGGGGATCTGTGCATTTATGACCGCCCATATTTGGACATCCATTATTACTTTGTGCAAGTACTCCAACACCTTTGATAGTGACTTTTTGGATGACAAAGGAAATTCATATCAGAAAGAACGTTTGATTTGATAAGGAATTTCAAAATACGAAAAATGGAATTTAAAATTGAAACTTACAGTATGAAGAGTAACCAACATTTGCGGTTAATTTTCCAATGGTTAACGCATAATCGATCGCAGACTTCGTTGTCGTTGGAATGGAAAATTGGCAAAGTAGAGCTAAATTAGATTCAAAAAAGAAAAAGAATTAATAACCATAATCCATTAGATTCACTCTCGTCCATTAGTAAACTTTCTGTTTTTAATCACATACCGGTAGGGTCAATGTCTTTGCAAATTGTCATCAGTGGCATTAAATTATCTGGTGGACCCTGGGTTAAAATTACATCAATCGCCGGTTCTGTTGGAGTATCCTTAGTTAAGGTCCAAGTAATATTATAAATATATCCGGCTTCTAACACACTACCCGATGCTGGGAATACAATCGAATATCCAGCCTTAGAAGGTAAAGCGTATAATACGGTTAAAAGTAATAAACTTAAAATTAATTTTGCCATATTCTTTCTTATTAAGTGAATCGTCAAAATTGTTTGCAAGGAAAAAAAAGTAAAGTGAAAAAAAAAAATTGTAAGAAAATTTTTTGATTTTTTGATTTTTTGATTTTTTTTATTAATTTTTTTTTTTTACATGGAATATAACGCGGGCTTTATATATTTATCTTTTTACCTCGCTTTAGATAAAAATAATATTTTTAGATTCGTGTATATATAAATATAAGATTATGCATTAACTCCCGAAAAAAAATGTATTTTTCGGCTAATTACGGTATAAATTTTACGTGTAACAGTACAATTCCTGTCACACCGCATGTTCCGCCTCCCTAAGATACATAATTTGATTAAAACAAACTTTGTGTGTTACCTATAAATTTGATTTTTATAATCAAAATTTGTATGTTTCGTGTCACTTGTAAACAATGTGTAATATGTAAGTAATCATTTCTATGAAATCTGTGTAATATTTTTATACTTCGTACCTTTATAAAATCACCCCTATATAGGCACGACCGCTATGTGATTTGCTTTTTCAAGAAAGTGTGATAGATATCAGTGCATGCTTCAATGAAATCAGAGATTTGTTAAATAATCACTGCAAGCGTTAAAAAAAAATTCTGCGTTTCTATTCAAACAATGATATCCTCTCCTCATATGGTAAGTTTCTAATAATGTTTTATGGCGCAACATGTATTTTTAATTTTTTGACTTCTTTTTATATATAAATATCTTTTGAATTTTTTCGAAATCATGACAAGTTTTGCAGCTGTTAATAGTTACCTCGGTGAATAATAACGTCACGCAAAAACGCTTTTAACGATATTGTTTTAAGGGCGAATTATCTTTCAATGTTAATAAACTAGTAAAAATTCGATATCAGAAAGCATGACGATTAATTGTTAGGAAATCTGTGCTATCATACGGTAAATAAATTCAAGTGAAGCTAAAAAAAAAAAATGTTTATGAATTACTTTGAGTACACCAATCCCTTCTGACGATAATTCGGCTTATCTCAACGATTTCTATTATATCGGATGTAAGCAGTATATCTAGAGCTCTATAGTTTATTAAAAATAAATTATTTAATCTGAACTTTATATTTCTGTTACATTAGATGATTAGAAAGTAAATTAACAACGGACTAATGTACATCCATTTACAGTTTTAACTAGCAATTTATGATATATATGACTGGTAATTAATTTATTTAATTAAAAATTTCTTAGCAATATTAGTGCAATTGATATTCAAATAAATTTTCTATATTCGATTTTGGATAATGTTGTGGGTAAAAAAAAAATTTAGTGTGATTTTATTAGTGTGAACCGGATTTCTGGAACTTTGAGCGACAAAAAAATTACCATACACTAACACTAACACTAACAAATGAAGAAAATTTCTGAAAATTCTTTCATTAAACAGAATATCACGAATGAATTAATGCTCAACATTTTGAAAATGATTTATATAATTACAATACCATGTTGTGGTCAATTTTTATTACATAATTTTTTATAAATCAGGCTTTACAATTCCATAAGTTATAACAAATTCACCGGGATCATGATAACTCCAACTTTCACGCCATGAATAAAACCTGGCTCTACTGCATGCTATATGAGCATAGTATACTGGAGGAACTTTAGAAATGACACGAGTCGACCGTGCAAATGTATAACACAAGTTGTAGGTCAGGTGGAAACATGATAATGTGTTGGACGCGAGATTCCTCGTAAGATAAAAGTCAAATTCGAACGGATGCGTTATGTTGAATCAACAACTGTTCCCGGAAGGCAATTCCCTGATCTATCGGAACATCTTACATTCATTGGGAAAAAGCACAACTACGTAAGTTTATAATTCGCTTCAAGTGATCCACATGCGACTAAACATTGTGAAAAGGTGTGTTTGAGCATTTGTTGCTAAAAATAATTTTTTTAAATATATTTACCTTTAATTTCCGATATTTCTAATTCTAGTACAGTTTTGAATTGATTATTCGAAATACCTTCTCGATATAAATAAATACTTTCTGGTTTTCTTCCACAAGTCTGGTAATAGATTTTTAATAATTCCTTGACCACCTGGCAGGTCCGATACGACCACCTGAAAACCTGCCTAAACGCGAATAGGAGTGGCATAACGAGATCCTTTTGTATCTATGGAAGCACTTAGATCAGCACTAGATGGACGAGTACTATCACTACCAGGAACATATGTATACACCCATTATTATAGTTGGACGTTGCGAAATAAACGGCACTAGGCTTGGTTCGATGAATGAATTCATACCACCAAGTGTTACATTCATTTTCAAACAAACATTAGCACAATACTGTTTCTTTGCTTGAAATATATGCCTGATTGATTGAAAAATAATTCCAAAACTAAGCAGATTTAAATTCTAATAACTCGCACGTATAAAATTTAAAATTTTTTTATAAAAACTTTTTATAATGTTTCGCGATTATTACATATAAAAAATAAAAATAAAAATAACATAAACTCAGTTCTCCATTGTATTAGAATTATGCCGATTAAATCTATAATTTTTTTTTTATTCAATATTCCAAAAATCAAGTTTCTTCTCTTAATAAAGTATCTCTCTCATTAGAATGTAGAAACTTTTTCATTCGATTCAGCCGTCACTGAGTCGCGACTCTAACAAAAATTTTAAAATTTTGTTTAACAATTTAATTAATGTTCAAAGATTACTATATATAATTTAAGTTTTCGGCAGAATTAAAACTGCTAGTATCCCATTCGGAAACAAATTTGTAACATTTTAATTAATTGAGAATTTCGCGAAGTTCTGTTATTATATTAAATTTGGAACAGCGACTCTTTCATGGTTCAGTCATTTGAAAATTCCGGAGCCGACTTTTGCAGAGTCGACGTAACGACTCCAACAACTGGTGGCACCACGAATTATCACCGTCAAAATATTCATACACCTGATTAACCCTTTCACATTTAAGGTCTATAGTTCAAAAATTTTAATAAATATAAAGAAGACTTCCAAAATATTTTAAGATGGCGAAGTAAATCCAGTGGTTTTGGAGGAGAAGTATCTAGTGCGGTATTTGATACTTGTTATCACAGAAAGAAATTATTTATTACATCGAGGATAAAAAAGAATAAAAAAGATTTGATTTTTGATCACTTTATGAGTATTATGGTTAATTTTGCTATTGCTATTATATATTCGAACTTTCTGTTTTAAGATTTCGGCAATTTACATAATCTTTTCATCCTTAGTTAGATTTATGATGATGTCGGGGGGATAGATTTAATCCGCTATTAAAAATTTGCCAAAAAAAATCATGTGCGCATTATAAATTGTCACTTGCCATTAGCATAGCATTACAGTACACTTTTTAATTATTCTACAAAGAAATATATACCAACTAATTCGTAAATCACATACATGCATACCACAAGATATTTATATAGAATATAATATAGTATTATTTTTCATAAATTCAAACCTAACTATAAACACCCCTAAACTTCCTGTAACTCTGTATTTAATCCATTATCAATATATTTAGCCCTCTTTGCTGAAGAAGAGAATTCTGTTTAGAGGTTGGAACCGGCCAAAAATTCTTTAACCGGTTAATTGACGAGGTTAAAATTAACTTTGGCCAGTACTATAAATTTGGCCAGAGTTAGACAATATTTTGCAATCATAAAAATCTTAATTCTGGCCGGAAATTGAATTTCGGCCGGAGTTAAATTCATCTATTTTAACCGGTTAAAAAAAATCTTTAACCGGTTAACATGTAAACCGTTTTAACCGGTTAATTAACCGGTTAAAAATTAACCAGTTACAACCTATAATTCTGTTTCACTAGGACGTGACTTGACAGCTTTTCTAGGCAGACGGGTAAAGATGCTAACAATGCTCCATTTCGTATGTCTGTTGTCCTGTTAAGCAGCATATTATCCAACTTGATATATTTGTTCTCAGGTACGCCACTAACTTCAGAACACTTGCAACATCGGCTTCTTGATCTCCAGTATGAAGTTTGAAAGTAACACCATTACCCTCATAAGCATAAATCAAGCACTTTTTTTTCATCATAGACTGCCTTCATCGAACTCAAACGGATGGTTGTCCCATTAACCAAGCCGATATGCGAACGAGTCGCATTCACCTCATCCTCTGATAGATAGTATGCAACTGTAAGCATTCGATTGTATTCAAAAGCTGTTTCTTCTACCACAACTACTGCATCCTTGTGTACTGCAAACCCATCATTCTCAAATTCGGTTATAAAAAACGGAAATTGTTGATTAGCACCATTAAAGATAATAGCGGCAGAATCAGATCTAAATGATCCACATCCACCATTTCCTGGAATTTTAAGATGGTATTCCCAATTCACACCAATCTCTTCTGAACCAATAAGATATGTGTCTGAAAATATTTTTGCCCACATTTGTGTTTTTATGTGATTTTCTGACTATTTACTTCCTGGGCCTCGGCAGGGAGTCGATGAGTAGAGAAGAACAGAACGTTGCAGTGATGTAAAGACCAGACACTCTTCTTCCTCAACACCAGCAGTTAGAGACGTAGCACACAGCGGTGCATGTCTTGGTGTACATAAGACTGAACGCTCTTCTTCCCCATACCAGCAGTACAGGGCGTAGCACACGTAAATTTTCAAAAAATACTGACTAGGTCATGTTGCATGCTAATGTTTTCCATCTTGCTCTAGTTCCAGATTTTAGTTTCCGAATCAAAATTTGTAAATCAGCACTCAAAGCATTATGTGAAATTTTTTTGTTGCATCTCGTACATTTTCGTGAAAGTAGCTATCCCACGTATCCTTATTTCCCCATTAAGTATAAGATTTCTCCCAATAACCTAACATATGAATATATGTTAGATTATTTAACGTTGATATAGTTAAGAACAATAAATACTTACCACGATATCTAACTTCTTTTAAAACTATTTTGGGTATTCCACCTGTTGGCATATTTGCATATTGTGGAGAAAGAGACGCGTTATAAAGTTGAACGTGTCATTAAATTTTATAAATAATTAACCCATGTAGATCATTGTAGAATTCCATTGATAAAATGAAGATCGGTTTCAACCGGATTTGTAAAATACCGATTTGAAAAGGGTCAAACGGTTGCTCCCGTTTTAAATCCGGTTTTCAAAAATGCAACCGGTTCCAAACTCTAATTAGTCCAGTTCCATTCTTTGTTCTTCCTAGAATAATTTGTGCAACCATAGGATCTACGATGCTTTGTATGACCGCAAAAGTAACACAATTTAACATCAATATAACAATCTTTTTTAAAATGTATGATTGAACGTCAAACACCAAAAGGTATGTAATAAATGATTTATTACCAAATTGATTATCGAACGTCAGAAAAACTTTCTTTCCTTAATATATTTCTCAATATCGTTTCAGGTATTAGATGCTTGACAAACAAAGATACTAATATTGAGTCTCAAAGGTATAAAACTGCTTCCATCAAATGAAGTTCTGTAAGGAATTTATACAACCAACATCAAAGGTAAAAATTATTTATCATAAATTACTGCCCGTGAATGGTAAGTGACTCACTTACCTTTTTTAATAGGTATCATTTGTTTTCATCATGTTAAATAGTAATATCGTGCTTACTTCCTTTCCTGCTTCTCTTTTTTTAAAAACACATTCACGTCATCTTTTGCAGCTGGTTAGAGATGATCCAGTAGTAAACGTTGAGCGTTTCTTGTTGTTAAGTTAATTTTCTTACAAGACGCAAAATGGCATTCTTGTTCAAAAACTCAAGGTGGAAATCGTATAACTAAAACAACCAATAATCTGAATACGAATACGCTTCATTATATGTTTTACAAGAAAGGAGACCAATAACCGGGCGGTTTCCCAAGGAATGGAACAAAAAAAATTAATTTAGTCGTAATTGAAATTAAGTATCTCAATTCTCAATCTAGATACGCTTAATTCTTACTAAACTTACCTAAAATTATTATCAAAGGTATAAACGATAAGTGCGAATCACTAAAGCAAGGGAAGCAGTGGACGATTTATGTGAAATAATTACTATATGGATGAATAAAGTTCTAAGGGTATATAATCGAGGTTTCCCTTACAATCAAAAGTATTCTTCGTATGGTCAACTCTTTGGTTGTCTGAACCATGGAAACCTAAATGGTCGATTGACTTCAACCATTAATAATTTTGATGGAATTACAATAAGTGAATTATAAGCCATGATAGCATAGCACATCAACGAAAATGGTCAACGGCGGAACAAGCACAAAATTACAAATATGCAACGCAAATTCTTTTGTTAGCGAATAGTTATTTACCTTTACCAATCGATAATGAACTCCATATTGCTTTTACCAAGTGTAACCGATTTATATAGATAATTAATAATCTAATTTTTTTTTTTGATAATTATTACTATTATTATTTTTTTTTTAATTTACAAATTCTGGTCAACTTATATCATTAATAGATTTAAACACGACACTTACTTGGTTGAAAACTGGGATACAGAACCCTTATCGATATTTTGAAAGAGCAAAACCTCAAGTTCGAGGAAAAGCATTCGATGTCCTTAGTAACCGAGAAATTGTCAATAAGGACTTTCTTGACATGAGTAAGGAAGACTTAATGCAAGCTGGACTGGAAATGGGACCAGCTTTGAGACTTGCAAAAGAGGTCCAGGCCTTCAAAGACAATACGAAGCGCTCGTTCTCCTCGTACAAGAGTTTGAGTGAGGTATTAGCGAAATATGACATCAATAGTTATGTGTTTCACAATTTAAAACTTAAGCCAGGTGAGATTCTGTGTAAAGCTTTGGATGATTTTATTGTTACAGAGATACCGAATTCATCTATTTCTATTATAGAACCCCACCAATTGAGGAAAATTCTCTGGAGTTTAAACTCTGCATTCTTCGCAGAATAAAAAATATGGCCCAGTTGCTGACAGCAACGAGGTTATGCGCTGTAAATATATTTTATCAATCCTTCACACAGCTATCAGTCTTCTTAAAGATTTGCTTATCTTACCTCAGGTGACGGTAACTGGTGCTGAAAATTCCGGTCGTGTAAATTATGCAATCAAAAAATAATAGATGGTTATTCGAAGAAATAATTTGCATAACTGAAGGGAAGCAAAACCATCTGGGACAAAGGATGGCTCAAAATCTTATGCAATGTAAAAATTGATGCGATGTAAATAATGTTAAACATGCTCAAGAAAAAGCGGAAGGCGGACGAGGCATTCGACTATGGGTATGAATATGTATATGGCATTGTCACGATAGGTGAGAAGATTGTTTCAGGATGTTTTTTATTTTTAAGTTTATGCAATACTAACTTGAAAATTTCTTAATCTTCGTGTAAATAGCAACTTCATCCTTCACAACACTGAAGGCATTTTCTGTACGAGCAAAACCGAATATCGAATCTCACTAACGGAAGATGCTCTCAATGATCAAACTGAACGCGAAGAGGATTTTAGGGGTTATAGCAGGCTTGCTAAAGGATAGAGTATCAGCTAGTGATGAACCTGCGTCTAAGAAGCGTCGCGTGGAAGAGAATATCAAGAAAAAATAGAGATATACAGGGCGTTAGCATAGAAAATTTTCATGTACCACAGCAAAATTCCGTTCTTTTGTATTTTTGTCTTTATTATTAATAAGACCAGTAATGATTTGTTATAAATTTTAAGTGTTAATATTGAATTCGGCCCATTTCAAAAAAATACGACTAAATAATATACCAACTTCAACGTAAAATATTGTTATGGTTGCTGAGAGAACCTTTATAAAAATTGGTAATATAATGGCTAATAAAATACCTAAAATTATACACAAAACAATAACAAAAATATAATTATAATAAAGGTTACCCCTCCATAACCTAATAAGAATCGCAGCAATTTCGACAGAAAATAAAACTGAATTTAAAACAACTAAAAATAACTATAATTTTTCCTCATCATATTTATATATGGTTACTTTAAGAACAGTTAAACAAATAAGGACAGCAAGATAGGCTACGAAATAAATAGCCTGAATTTCAATTTCCTAAAAGTCGTGAAATGAAGCGACGAATTCGCTAAAAGGGATTTAGTAAAAATTTATAATAAAATTTTCTTTTTTTTTTTTTAACTAAACATACCGATTTTTCCATTTCGGTCTTTTTCTTATCGACGAGTGCTTGGATATAAGCAAGTCTACTTTGATTGTCCCCAAGACGATTGAAATTTACTGCTTCTCGTCCGCCCATTTCTTCAACTGCCATTTGTTGTTCGGCATCAAGAACGAGATCAACAGGGAGATTAGGTCTAGGTCTAGGAGGCATTTTGGTGATGACAAAATGAAGTTCAAGTAATAACTATGGTGAAGCTCTGGCAATTTTTTTTTTTTTTTTTTTTGAAGTCAAAGAGAGAGAAGTTTTTGTGAAGTTTGATATAAAGTGAGCAGAGGAGAATTTATAGTTGAAAGGTTGAAAATCAAGATATTAAATTTATTAATATATTAAGGGTGATTAATAGTGATTAATATACTAAGGGTGATTAATATAAGGGTGATTAATAAATATACTAAGGATGATTAATATATTAAGGATGATTTATTAATAGTGTTTGTTATAACAAAATATTTAAATATTTTTTTTTTTTTTTCTGGGAACGTAAATCAATATCACATTGCATGAAAATATAGATGAAATGTGCATCAATGATTCAAATAGCTCAAATTTCACGTGAGAGACGTAAATATGATTATACTATTTTTAACTAAAATCAATAAAAGATGCTTGCTTTAGTTGTCATAATGGCTATTTCATGTTAAGAAAATATAAAATCCCTAAAAACAATTTTGACTAAAATAAATTTTTCAATTTTTCAAACACGTCTTGTTTGCTTTTTTCTTTCGAAGATACTGCTTGCAGTTGATATTAAAGAAATCTGTCATAATTAAATAATGGTGTGATACTGATGTTGTAACTGAAATTGATTTTCGTCTGAAGTTGGAATTCAGATAATCTTCGAGTGTCTGAAATTGAGATTCCAACTTCAGACAACTTATAAAAAAACTATTTTAACCAATCACAATATGCCAATTTTTTTTTTTTACAATTTCGTAACTTTAACATTTTATATTTCAGACTTTAGCTTTTAGCTGAATTATAATTTAGCATTAAATATCCAATATGTTTTTTTTCTTTTTTTTTAAAGGATTATTTATAATTTCTTTTATTTTTTTTTTTTAGGATTTTTGATCACATTCGGGCTGCTGCTGCTTAATATAGGATAGGTTTTTTTTTTCTTTCTTTTTTTTCATTTTTTTTTTTACTTTCTATTTTCATTTTATATTTTTTTATTTATTTTTTTAATTTTTTTATTTCGATTTTATTTTTTATTCAGTTTTTCGGCAAATAAGTTATTTTATTTTTTTTTTTTTTAATTTTAATTTTATTTCTATTTTATTTTTATACAGGTTTTCGATCGCATCGGGTGCTGCGTTAGTTTCGTTTTCATTTATTTTTCAGGTTTTTTTTTAAACTTCAGACTGAAGTGATCCAACCTGAAAAAGCTAAAAAAAACATGTCAAAAACATTCACTTTTTTTAATTCTTTTAAAACAGCAGAAGGAAAATAGAAAAGGAATTCCTAGTTTTACAATTACCTGTATAATAATTCTATTTTGAAACTGAGAGGCGAATTTTAAAATAAAATTACTTAACATTTTATAAATTTTTTCAAATTTTAATTATAGAAAAAAGAAATCGTTAATTTTTTATTATATTAGTGTAGTAAAGAAAAATAAATAAAAGAATTCAACCGCTTATTCAACTGTTCATTTCTTCTATTGACCGACTTATCAATTCATCCGATCGTACAATTTCATTTGACCCATCGACTTTCATTTTTGTTTCGATTCTTTAACAACGACAACCGTCCGGTTCTTTTTCGAATCCATCATTCCTGATTCAACCATTTCAACCGATCATGTTCATCTTCTATAATAAGGCAAGATTTTATTTTCTAATACTTTCCTTTACATTCATAATTCAATTTTTTTTAAAAAAAAAAAAGATTTATATGCAATTGCAATCCACTTTCACTAGATACTATAATTAAAAAAATTTGAATGGTTAAATTTCGCAGTAAATCAAAAATTTGAAAGTTCGCTAACCTACTTGCAATATCAACTAAATTTGTCTTTTAAAGATTTCCCCTGCAAATACAGAGTTGGAATTGACCTTGTCCAATTCCCGATAATGGACTATTGAACTTTGGACTAAAGGAGATGTATAGTCCGATTCCAATTCGAATGGACTCTGATTATATAATTTTGGCCAAATTTATAATGCTAGCCAAACTTTAAATTTTGGACAATAATAAAATCGTTCAACTAGAACGATTCTACTGACCCATCTGGATTTTTCAGTGAAAAGAGAGCTTGACATTAACATTGCAAATATTTCAAATTTACCTCTTCCTGCTTGATATTCCAAAAGGCCAACATTGCTTGCTCCCACAAAATTTCATTTCCCTTGCGACCTTTTCTTTTTTTTTGTAAAAAAAATAACAATTTTTAGTGGATTCTCAATTTAATTAAATAGTGTTAAAACTCGATTTCTTGGATTTTGTTAGCTTTTATTACATCTGTTGAAATTTTCATTAATTTAAAAATAAATGCTTTTCGCAATTCATTTCTTAATAATTCTTCAAGAAACATTTGACATTTCAATTAAGGAAAGAGATGTGAAGTGTTCAATTGTTAACGTTGAACTAAGGAACCTGATACGTTATTCAACGATCAGCTACCACCACCGTTTATAATATATTTTCTTTTGTAAGTCAGAAAATAAACGGAAATGAAATTGAAAATTAAAAATAATACTTAGCTGCTACGATTTCCGAAACAATTCTAAAAAGCAAAAACAAGGACTTCTAAGCTAAAATATAAGAATTTATCTTTTTATTCCATAGTTAATTAAGAGAATATTTTCGGAAACAATTTATTTTGAAAACAAACCAAAAATATTGCATAAATCATATCATGCTATAATTCGAAAATGCAAAATCTTATCTAGCAACTAATATAACTAAAATTTGCCGCAAAAATATAATCTACATATAAGGTTAAGCAAAAAGGTATTTGCTTTGCTTTTTGGTATTCTTTTTTCACATACTGTACACCAGGATTGCAGTTAATTGGTCATAAATTTAATTTTACCCATTATGAATACAAGGTAGCTTTTCATGAAAATGGAATAACCCATTAGTTATGGACATAAATATTTCATTCACAATTTTCTAATTCCAATAAATTTCACATATTATTATTAAAATTGTCTTAATGGTTTTGAGGATAATTTTTGAAACTAATTAGCGAAATGGCAAGTATAACAATGGAAATTTAATATTACATTTTAAAAGTCTTTTTTTTTTGAATTTTTATAGGAACCTTGAATTATAAGATATATTTAGAAAGTTTAAGTGAATAAATAATCGAAAGAAAAAGAAGCGTTCGAAATTTGTGTCTCACGCAATAAAACCTTTACTGAATCTTTATCAGATGCACAAATTTAATAGTATTGATTAAATTAAAAATCAAGAATTAATATAGACCCACTTCCAAATAATAAGCAGGCGCAAATAAATAATTTATTAAAAAATTGCGTAAAAAGTATAAATGTATATTCGAATATATTCATTTTAAAAAAAAGAACGCGTTATCAATGTATATATAAGTAAATCATATATTTTTTTAATAATAAAATAACAAAGATTACTTTATTTGCTAAAAATTTGAAACACTTCATAATCTTCTATTAAAAATTTATCATCCTGATCTCTTATCATTCTTTCATAATAATCATTTCTACAATAAATTTCATAATCATTTAATTCATTTGATGCATACAACATAAGATCATGACCAAATGATGGACCATATCTTTTTCCATAAACTAATGCACTCGTTACATTAACTACGTTGCTGAAAATTACATCATAAAAAATGTCATTTTTAACTTTAAAAGAAAATATAAAACTTTCCTTACAACCCCCCAATTCATTAGACGATTTCCATATAATAGGATTATACCCACCAAGAATTTCATCCGTTCCTTTTACCTTAATAAATGTAACTGTCT
>CAJVPQ010001772.1:0-16482 GCA_910591825.1 Funneliformis caledonium
TCTGTCCGACAATGAAAATCCGTTGTATTGTAAAATTCGTTATATCAAAATTCGTTGTAGAAAGAGTTGACTGTAATCCTTAGACGAAATTACAGAAAAATTCAATCAGATATCAGTGAGTTCTAGTACTATAAAGCATACTTTATATAATAAAGGTTTTTATGGTCATACTGGAAAGAGAAAACCTTTGGTATTTGAAATAAATCATAAAAAAAGGTTAGAATGATGTCGTACTAGAAAAGATTGGGAATCTGAGTGGGATACAATAATATAAAATAATAAATCTCACTTTTTATTATTTTAAAATGATACTTATCACTAGGTTTGACATCATTCTTATGAAAAATATGATATAAATTGTTTAATTCTTACAGTAAAATCAGGAAATCAAGGCATTATGGTGTAAGGATATTTTACTAAAAATAAGATTGGCCCTTTAATTTAAATTTCTGGTAGAATAACAAGTTCTGTATATATTGATATTTTAAATAATAATTTTTTACCCTTTATTAATAAGTTAGGAATCAATTTAAATTATATTTTTCAAGATGATAATGCTTCTGTTTATCAGGCAAAAGTAGTTAAGGAATGGATAGAAAAAAATGAAATAACCAATATTTTATAGCCTGCACAGTTACCTGATCTTAATTTAATTAAGCATCTGTGAAATGTTTTAGAAAGAAAGGTTTGTAAATATAAGCTATATCCAAAAAATCTTAATGAATTAATGGTTATTTTGAAAGAAAAGTGGTATGAAATTGAACCAGAAATTTTAGAAAATTTAGTAAAAAGTATGTTAAGAAGAATTTAAGCTATAATAGATAGTAATAGCAATTCAACTAAATATTAATTTTATAAAATAAAAAAAAATTATCCAAATTCAATTATTAATTTTTTTTATAATTAAAAAATTAAAATTGGTCATAAATTTAAAAGTTGCAATAATTTTTTTTGGTCTAATACTTTTGAGTGAGAAGTGTATCTATATTTAAAATATGCTTTCAGAATATCAAACCTTATTTGCATTTGATAATATATCAAGTCATGCTACTTTTTCAACTAATATACTTATTGTCAAATATATAAATCTCAATTCTGATAAAAAGTAATTGAAGATACACTATATATTTTTTAGTGAAAGAATTCAGTAAGATATAATATTTTCAATTAATTATCATATTCCTAAATTTTATAGACAACTAAATGGTTAAATAAATTTTAATAAAAAGGAAATTATAATCAAATAAATATATGTTATATATACATCTAATGATTAATACTTGATTGCTACCTATTTGATGCATAAAATCTTCTTTAATACTTAATTAACTTAGATCTTTTGTATTTAATGCTTTTTGATTTTTTATGTCATTCAATATAATCTTTTTTTATCCATTCTGAACCAGTAGTTATTTATATATTAGTACAATCTGTATCTTTACATATTTTATAGAATAAAACTTTTTTTCATTTTTTTTTTATAATAAAGCCATAGGTATTTTAATATCTAGATTAGATTCTATTTAAAATTATCTTTATTTAAACGTGTATATTTATTTTTTTTATTTTTTTTTAATACTTATATTATTTAGCTATTTTTTACTATTAATTTCAATATTTTCAATATAATTATCATTTGTATTTTTATCATTTTGGTTTTTTCTTTTAATTATTCCTGTTTCTTTATTATTTTTAGAGTTATAGTTATAGTCAAGTAAGTATTTTATAATATCAGTCATATTAAATAAATGAAATTTTAAAAATAAAATAAAAGATTGCAAATTTTTTATACATATTTATAAATTTTTTTGCATATAATATACTATTGTATAAATTTTTTATATATATAAAATTATGCATAAAATTGTGTAAATTGTGCGTTATAAATTTTTTTATATATAAATTATACACAAAATTATATATATATGCATTATATAAATTTTTAAATATAAAATTGTACATAAAATTGTGTACATTTATATATTATATAAATTTTTTTTGTGCATAAAGTGTATATTAAATTTTAAATACTAACTCTGACTACTAGTAACCAAATATAAATCAATGCTATTTTTGATAAATTTGATAATATTAAACTTTTTTCTTTTTAATATTTATCTAAATCCAATTCTCCTTTTTCAATTACCTACTATAAATACTCTATATTTTGATTAAAAAAAAATATTTATGATTGTTATTAACCAATCATATTTATTGCAGAATAAATGTATGCATATTTTATAAATTCTTAAAATATACACATATATTTGAATCACATATTATGAACATAGATTGAATCAGATTAACTGTAAAATATGCCTTTAATTAAGTTATTAAATTGATTAATGATTGAACTATACAAATTGTACTTAATTTAAGGTTGCTAGACGAAATCTAGAGATTTTGCAAATCATATAAATGAAAAAAGGTAAAATTTAGCGAAATTATATTAAAATTTTATTAAAAAATTTGCAAAATTCTGGAAAAGGTAAAACTATATCAAAGCTTATAAAAATATGAAACTATATCAAAACCTTAGTAAAAAATTAGCAAAACTATAGTTTAGACATTTAGCCAAATCTAAAATAAGTTTAGACAAGCAACCTTAGCTCAATTGTAACTACAATTTGATTTATTACTTTTTTTCTGATCTGATTCAGAATAGCTATTCCAATATTATCACTAAGTTTTTCACTTCACGTGACTTTTGGTTGGCATATCGGCATTAAGAAATTAATCATGTGACGAATAAAATGTGACAAATATGATTTCATATTCTGAAAAAATTTCAAGTTTTCAGAATACTTATAAAAATGAAAAATGCAAAGGGTGTGATGCAGGGTAACAAATATTTTATGATCACGTGGGTGGTAAAGGTAATACAACTTCCTTATTAAAAATCACTGGTATATAATCAATTTTATCGATTATACTTAAAAATAATTAGATTAATTTTTAACGAAAATTGTTTTTTTAAAATAAAACTTAACACAAACTTTTTTCAGCATTTAAAATTATACCATCTATAATAATTATTACATGCTCTACAATTTTGCTTAAAGATAGAAAGAAGATTTCAAACGCATTTTTTGACTTTTATATTATATTTTATAAAAGATAACTCTACTGAAAAAACAGTATTCATAATCACCATTTTCTTATTAGTAAACTTGTAAAGAAGGCAAAATTACATATAGGATTCAATTTTGGAATTCGTATAGTACTTTTTCTAGGTTTTATTTAAAAAAATAAAAAGAAAAATTTTCGTTAAGCTTGATAGTCTATTTTTGGAAATAATCAGCAGAAATTGATCACGTGCCGGTAATTACGCTGGGGATAGCTGTATGCACTGTTCGATTTATTTTTGCCATGCCTTCTTGTAACACTAAACTGCTTTGTTTTTGGAGATGATCCTTATAATAAAAATTTCTCGATTGAAATTAACATAGTAAGAATGTTGATACTCTTAAGAAAGCTATCAATGATGACCTTAAAACTTGCGTGGCGACAAAGGAACTTAAACTGTTCAAAGTCGATATTCTTCTTGGAAAAACCAGAGACGAGAATGTCGTTTGCAACCAGTCGACACAAACTTACATATTCTCGTGCAACTTCCTACTGTTGCTTAATTTTTTTCGACTTCTCTGTCATATTCTCCAATAATACCGAATACTTACTTATTCATGTGCTTTTCTTTCCTGCTTTCTATCGTCAAACCCGCCCAAACACATTCGCGTTATCGTAGAGCAACCCGTTCCTGGTAAATTAGTCGTAATAAATTTGGTCAACGCGTCTTGGCTTAAATCTTGATAATTGAGTTTCATATCATTTCATTTCCAACCAATAGTGCTCAGTAAAAAAAGAAAAGCTTTGGAAGAAGGTAAGAATGTACAAAATGACCTTTGCATTGCTTATGTCTTTCATTGTCTAATTTTCAAATATTTTTGTTTAATCAGTGAAGAAGACATGGAAGGTCAACAGCACATTACGAGAAACTGACTGGCCTAATCATTATTTTGTGGATCCAGTAGCAGAAGGAAAACAACGACAAGAACAGGATTCACTTTTTGAGAAAATTGAAAAACGTTCTTTCATAATGTTATATGGAACACGGGCATCTGGAAAGTCTACACGCGCAATGAGAACAATATCGGTATTGGAAAATAGCGGATATGTGTGTAACTAGTAAGTTCAGTTTCTTGCTTGCTAGATAAACTCTTTGTACAGTTCTTAACTTGCCATTTATCTGTTCTTTTACGGTTGTCTGAATTAGCGTGACTTTTGAGCATATTGTCAAAGATGTCGAAGGCTTCTGGAATTCACTTTGCACAAATATCTCTCTTTATAAACGTTCTAGTGCATACTTGGAATCCTGTGCAGATATAAATCGTGTTGATGATTTCCTAAGTTACTTTAGCATAGTGGGCTGGAAAAGAGCCAGAAAAGATCCTAATAAACGTATTGTTCTTTTTTTTGATGAGTTCGATAGAATATACCAAATGGATGACGGCCTTCTATCCAATTTCCTGTCAACTCTTCGCGCCATCAGGAATAATATTGAATCCTATGTTATTCAGGCCATCGTTGTAATTGGTACATTCAGCATCCTGCATCTAGACTCTAGAACTTCAAACACAGATTTAACTTCACCTTTCAACATTAAGGACTCGATCCGTAATCCAAATTTTGACCTGGAACAAGTACAAGAGGTGTTTAGAGAATTTGAAGATAATAATAAAATGCAATTTGAACAGGCAATCATTGATGACATCTTTGAACAGACAACTGGGTATGTGAATATAGTCAAAATATAAAACTAGTAATAACCTTTACCAATAACTAATTATATTATAGGCATGCGGGCCTTGTTTCTATTTGTGGACGTGCAATTGAAGATAATCTGCTCAGAAAGCTAAATAAACGACTCTTAACCTATAAAACTTGGGAATGCTACAAAGTCAGTTCTTTAATGGATGCGATGGTCGATTACCAAACATTCCGAAATTTGGTCAATTCTCTCAAGGGTCCTGAAAATAAGGATGCGTTGAATTTTTTTCGGAATAATTTTCTAGTAGATTTTGGACATGAAGTAAAAGTCACTATTGACATAAATAGTGCAGAAAGCCTTGCTTCTGAAGGGGTGCCCATCAATTACAGGTCAATGGCATCTTGTATACAATAAAAGTAGTAAACGTCAACATAGATATAGCGACATAGTCATAGATACACCTTATGGCCAAAAAATCATTCTTGAACTCTTAGCGACGGCAAGTAATGGCGATCTTATTGAACATTTTCAACGGGCTCTTGAATATGCAAATCTACTTTCTGCGGATGAAACTTGGATTGTTCATTTAACTTGTGAAGATGAATATGTTAAACGACCTCTGTGGCCATCTGATTCTCAATTAAAGATGAAGCTTAATGTTGCTCACTTTTACCATAATTTTTTATTTACGAATATTAATTTAATCGCAGGCTGGTGGAATATACGTAAAAACAAAATGTCTACTTATAGGCATTCTGCTGAAATATGATGCTAGGTGTTACCTAGAATCATCAAAATTATTTGAAAAAAAAGAAAAATCATTTGAAAATCATTTGGAAAAGGAGCAAATCTATTTCTATATATTACTGTTATGTAGATATAAAGTATTAGTTCATTGCGATATGTATTTCAAGGATTTTTTTTTATTGCTTTACAAAATAATAATAATAATATACAAGACGAAAAATAATGTGTAATGGTCGTAAGACATTTTAAGCTGTGAAAAAAGGGCGGGTAGAGCCTGAAAGATCTATAGGTAAAAATAGCACGGATTAAATTCTTTTTCTCCGTCATCTATTCCGCCTATTCATGACCAGAGTCTAAGCCATCTGACTTTAAGATTCAAGTAGGCAAATCTTTTTCTCGTTAATAGCGGATTCTATGGATCCGATTATGTAATTGCCAAAATCTTAGTTTGATAACTATTACTGCGCCATATGATTAATACATTTTTTTGCGCAATTTTGACGATCACGGTGCTCTTGCACGTGTATTTTCAAACATATATTAATAAATATATATCCCGATGTATTTTTAAAATGATTCAAAATTTTTCTGTCATCAAATTAAAATGCAAATAAAAAAAAAAATTTCTTTAGTATATGTAATATATATATATAAACCTACTATAAAAACTTTATTATATATTTATAAATCTTTACATGTCTCCATTTAATACGACATGGGGAACGTATTGATATTCTATTAACGATAAATTCTTCTCTAAATTAACTTCCATACCACTATTATTATTATGATTATTATTATTGTTGTTGTTGTTGTTGTTGCTGTTGCTAATACCATCATCTTCAATGTCATTTATCATAATCCAGTTATCTTTGACGGGTTTAATCTCTGCATTGATGTTTTGATCAGCCACTATTCTCATAAATCCACGATACATTTCCACTCTTGCATTATGAATGAGCACCATGGCATTCGGTTGTAATATATTGATTTGACCTAAAATAATGAAATGAAATTTTCTCTTTAAATGTGATATTTTAAAATGGTGAAAATTTTATTTGAATTCTACAAAACCATCTTGATACCGTTTATTGCTTTCATGATTATACATCCCGTCGAATCCCCAATTAGAATTTCCGCCACTTTCGTTTTATTCCAAGCTAGAGATTAAGAATTTAGAATTGAAAATTTGGAGAATTAAGAAATTTGTTTCATATTCAAACAAAAAATTATAATATATCAATTCAAGTTAGTTTATCTTTGACACTTAACTACTATAATCATCAACTTCTCCTAATATGATTTGTGCAATCACTTTTACTTTTAAATTAACTTGATGTTGATCCGGTTTTAATTCTTCCACCGGAGTATCTGTATTCAATGAAGTCGTGAAAAAAAAAAAATCAGAAAAAATAAAAAAAAAAAAAAGAGAAAGCACGAATTGTAACTTTTTTTTATTACGAACAGGATATCGGGGACATTTTGAAACGTGTATTACAAAAAAATTGTGAGAAAGATAATGTTTTAAAAATGTTCTCAATTTGTGAAAATTGACAAAGGAAAAGGACCTATAAAGGCGAAACGAAAAATTCCTACTCCATTTATATTTGCGCGTATATGCATGCAGGCTGTCGATCTACCATTGTATAAAAAAGATCTGATAACTGACTTGATCTTCCGATCTCTAAAAATGTTTTTGATAAATGTTGCTAGGACTTTAATTAGGAGTCCTTTTAATAGTTCCCTATTGAAAAATAGTACTAATAATGCCTTGGCGGATGGTGTAAAGATATCTCTTCCCGTGGGGTCAATGATAAAATCTTTCCACGCTAGTGCTTTCACACCTTCTGATAAATTATTTCTTGCAAGTATTTTAAAAAAATATTTTCGCCAGGTTTATTCAAAAAAACTAAATGAATCTAATTCTCTTTTGAAATTGTTGTTGAAATAGCACCGAAACACACCAGAAAATAATCCCTCAATTCCATTCGAATTCACGGAAGAAAATTTGCAGCGAGCAAAAGAAATTATATCACGCTATCCACCACAATATAAGAAAGCGGCTGTTATACCTTTATTAGATTTAGGTCAACGTCAATTGGGTTGGACAAGTATTTCGGTGATGAACACTGTATCTAAATTATTAGAAATACCTCCTATGCGTGTTTACGAAGTTGCCACATTTTACACCATGTTTAATCGGTACTTCTGTATTCTTTTTATTTTCATTTTCATTTTTATTTTATTTTTTATTTAATTTGAAATTATCACGAATAGAGAACCGGTTGGAAAATATTTTCTACAACTTTGTACGACGACACCATGTCAATTATGTGGTTCAACGGAAATTTTAGAGACAATTCAAAATCATTTGAAGATTAAACCAGGTGAAACAACTCCTGATAAATTAATTACTTTGGTAGAAGTTGAATGTGCCGGTGCTTGTGTTAATGCTCCCGTATTGGCCATTAATGATGATTACTATGTATGTATACTTAAATGATGTTTTTGACGATTCTTTATTGATTCTAATATTTGTGGTGTAATATAGGAGGATCTAACACCCGACACGACTATAAAAATATTAGAATCGTTAAAACGAGGTAATTTACCAAAACCTGGACCACAAACCGGTCGCCTTACTTGTGAACCTAAAAGTGGTCTTACTTCTTTGACGAGTGAACCGTATGGTCCTGGTGATTTTGTTAGACCTGATTTATAATTTTATAATTTAACACTCAACGACTTGAGCGCCATCATCAACAATGTCTAATACTTTTACAATTACTTGAATATCATGTTTTAAAAAAACTTTTGTTATTGTATCGGAAATCTTATCAAAATGATTAGTAGCTAAAGCTAAAATTGTTGGTCCCGCTCCGCTTAAACATATGCCTAATAATCCCGGATGTGATGTCGGTTTTACACTTGATAAAATTTCTGATAATCCCGGAATCTTTTTAAAAATAAATTAAATTTATCGAAAGTTAAAATTGTTCAAACATATTTTAACAACGTTCTACATCAAGAAAGTCAACTTACCAAATGTTTACGGTAAGGTTGATGTATCTTATCTTGCATGGCTTGAAATATTAAATCAGCATCTGGTGGTGACTGTGATAAGGCAGTTGTCAAAACGGCTAATCGTTGTAAATTAAATACCTGAAAAAGAAATTCATAGTATCAAGTTTTAATGGATTGAATGAAGAAAAGGAGGAGGAAAACTTTTTATAATACATTACCACATCCTGTCTATCATAGGTTGGTGGTAGCGCATCTCTAGCGGTAGCCGTAGCGACTTCAAATTGAGGAACGATAGTAATGGCTTTGATCTCATTAGCCCAATTTAATCTAATATAATGTCCTATTCCTTTAGGTACAATTGGTATCAATACTTCTTGTCCATCCTTTGCCTTATCTTCATTATTGGTGGGGATTTCACGTTCCAAGGTTTCAGAATGAGGAATTACAGGAGCTTCAATATCTTTAGGATCCAATTCACGTAAATAAGAGGCAACAAATCCACCCATCAAGGCGGCGGTAACATTATCAGGATGTCTCTCGATCATTAAGCAGTAATCCAACAATCTGTCTTTAGTCAACCCAAGATCTCCTGCTACGTTCCCTAACATTACACCAGCGACAACCGCTGCTCCGCTGCTACCTAAACCTCTACCGAAAGGAATTTCGTTATTAACATGTATGATCATTGGTGATGGAAATCCGTGGATATCATTTGAAGCTAATACGTATAATGCCGTTTTTGTGATTAAATTTTGGTGAATGGATGAAGGTACGTGTGAACTACCTTCTCCACTATAAGTTAATGTTATATCTTTATTGTAATTTGACAACTCATGATGTTTTGGTAGAATGTCAATGGTTAATGTTAAATATAATGATAATGTAACTCCAAGTACATCAAAGCCTGGTCCTATATTTGAAGAAGAAGAGGGGACTCTTATTTGAATCCTTTTTTGATGAACCATTACGTTTAAAACAAGACAAAGTTTTAATCGAGGTGAATTAAAAAAAATTTTTTGATTATCGTTTATTTTTAAGATTTTTTAGATCAGATAAGATAAACCTTTTTTGTAGCAATATAGCAATGATGTAATATATGAGATTGGTGTTCTATTTCGAAGACTAGGCCCCATTTCTTAGTTCTTCGTCTAAAAGTATTTACCTCAAAAGAAGAAATAAAGAATGGGTGAGGTATTTACATTATTTTTATCGTAAATAATTTTATTAACTTATTCTATTATCATTTATTTTATATAAACACTATTTTTATTTTAAAGGAATTACAAGGATATTTTGAAAAGTTATTAACAAGGCAACTTTCCCTCTCTTTTCTTTTGTTGTTTTTTGTTTATATTTTTATTAACCTGACATGGTAATCTTTTTAATAGAATAGAAGGGTTGAAAGCTGTAACCGTTACAGATAGGGATGGGGTTATATTGATCAAATGTAACTTGTATTATTTCTTTTGAATTCCAACCGTACATTTCTCTTTTGCATACCTCTAACAAAGACCCTTTCTTTTATGAAAATCAAATAGCCGTATCAAATGATGTATCACAGAGAGTTCTGGAACCAGCATTATCAACAACATTCGCTGTAATAAGTGATCAGGTAAATTACAGCATTCTCTTTTTTGGCATTCAAGTAAAAAGTTAATTCTCTACTTTTCATTAAGGCATCCAAATTAGGATTGAAAAAGAATAAATCCATTGTAAGTTTGTTTGGAATTTTTCAAATTGTACAATTTAATCATACACCTTTAATCACTACTTTGGTTGCTGATTCGGATTCTAATACTGGTAAGGTGGTTTATATCTCTATCATTCTTATTTTTTCAATGAGAAGATAAGAGAATATTGATACCTTCATTTCATTTTAAGGAGTGTTATTGGATCTTGGTGATGAATTAAAGGAAATTACGGATATAATTTCCTCTGCATTATCTGATAGGCAGGTCATCTAGCGAGATTATTTATAATTATTCGCACCTTAAGTTAATACAATAAATTTACTACAACATTGAATATATTTGACTTTTATTAATTACAATAAAAAAAAACAAATTCCGTTCCTTTTTATTTTTTTTTAATCCTATATTTGAAAACATTAATTAATTAGAATAATATAGCATATGTCAAATCGAATATATGAAATATAATATATTACCATACGAGTTTTGAGGGTGCGAGTGATGACTCGATCTGGAGTACTAGTGAATTGAAATTGTTTTAAAAAATTGTGCGAATCAATCAATCTATATTTACCATTACAACTTACATTGTGTGAATAACAGCGCCCCATCCCACTATGGAATTTCTATCAGCGGCACTCAACAAAGCCTGTGATGCTGTTTCGAATAACTCATCAGGTTCTAAATCAGGCTCCCATAAAGATTCACACATTCCAAATAAAGCAGCTTCTGCACATCCAGCAACAGCAAAATCATCTGGAAAATTAAGACATCCTATCAAATCCATTCCATAGATATGTGGTTTATTATTTTTGTCAAGACCGGCAATTATTGGCTCACAAAAATACGGGCCAAACCTATTTTTCAAAAAGAAATACAAAAGTTTAACCAATTTATTATGATGATTATTATTATGTTTATTATTATTATTATTTTTTTTTTTTTGGACGTTGACATTTACCTTCTTCCGTACAATGTTGAGGATATCATATTTGCCAATGTAAGTGGTTCGATTTCACGTTCTTCACGTAATTTATACATGTTACATTTTAAACGAAATAATTCCGATCTAAAATAAAAAGAAATGATCAATCATTGATATTTTCATCTGTCGAATTTGCTGATAATGATTGATATTTACAAAGTTTGAACATCAGTAGCTAAACCAGGAAGTGCAATATAACATTTTTCTGTAACCGGAAATACTTTTTGGAATTCAGTCGATAATGTAAGATTTTGCACTCCAAGGCGTTTATCAGAACCAACGACAACACAATTCTTCCCAGCCATGGCTAGGACAGTCCCACCATTATAATCCATAATCGACTATAATTCACGATTATTTTAAAAAAAAAAAATACTTCCATTAATAAACAAACAAACGAAACGAAACTTTATAAAGCTTTGAAGAGAGAAGCAAATCCTTTACCATGGTGACTAAATTATTTCTTGATATAAATGAAAGAGAAAAAGTTTTTCGAACAAAAAATTTTGCCCTTTGTTGTAAGTCAGTTTTTTATTGGTATCCTGATTGTAGATCATCAACAGCGTAATCGGATTACGTTTTCAATCGACGACTGACACAAATTGGAGATATCAACGCGGGCTCGCTTTAAAAAAAAAACGCTAATGGAATACATTTCAAGTAATTTCGTTTTCCACCCGTCGTCATTTCTCCCATTTTCGAATGTTTAATTAAAATTGATTCTTCACATTTTTAGTTCTCTCTGAACATGAACGGTTGGCCGAAGACATTTTAACAAATAAGCAATTGGTATATGATTTACTTATTTTATTTTAAATTCTCCTTGCTAACACCAATTTTTACAAGTTTATCGATTTTTCAAGATTATAGATTATGATAGAACTAGAAATACCAATAGAGAAGCGTTAAATATTCTTAAGAAAGAACCTTTAAAATCTCAAAAAAAAGTATGGGTAAATCTTGGCGAGTTCTTTATCAAATTGGAAAAAGATAATGTTAAATCTTATATCGAAAAAGGTTCGTCTTCATTTTCTAATTGAATAATTTGTTTAAACTCATTATATAAATGGAAAATTTCTTATTTTTATAAATCAAACGAATCTTGAAAAAGAAATTTCTTCATTAAGAGATACAATAAAACAAAAAACTACCGAATTAGAAAAATCAGAAACCGGCGAAATTAGCAAAATGAAAGGATTTGAATTACAAGGCATTTCTGCTAGCGATTTATATAATATTACTGGTGTAAATAAAGAATTTGATGAATAGTTTTCTTATTGATCATTACATATATATTTGAAATAATTCAACGAAATATTTAATTTATTTATTATTTGATAAAGGTTAATTTAATACATTATTTATAAATAGAATAAAAAGAATGCAGTTTTTATTAACGTTAATATAAAAACTATAAAAAATTTTCTAGCTTTTTTAATTCAAAGAGTCTACCAGGACATTTCTAATTTTTTCAATAATCCTTTTAAACTCTTTCCGTTCTTTTCACAATTTTGTATTAAATACTGTTCAAATTCCTCACGAATATTTTTCAATTCTTGCGTAATTGGCATTAATCCATCTTTTTTCGCTAATAAAGGATTCAAAAGCAAATCAAATAACTTTTGCCAAAGTTCTCCTTGCCAATATCGCTTAAATGAAAGTATTGGCTTATATCTTTTCACCGCCATTGTTGCTGGTCCGGACATCAAATTATTCGATTCTGCTATAATTGGAGTAATTTGCATATATTGATTATGTAGCATACAATGTACAACTCCGGCCAGCCCATAATAGTCGGCTTGCCATTTCCAGGGCCTGCCCTCACGCATTTCAACGCAATCATGATCGTCCGTTACCCACTCGGCTATGAATTTCATATCATCAGAAAATAATGTCACGTCAATAGAACGCCCAAAATCAATCAATTTAATCCCTTTCTTTGACCACCCATTCGTTCCAGATGGATCATATATAGATTCCCATTCTTCTATTGGTTCCAACCTCAAAATACAGTTATCTGCTTTGATATCACCATGTATTATTCCGGCCTGGTGAATTGATTCCATTGTTTTCAATAGTTCCACTGTAAAGAAAAATACCAAAAGTTCATCCATCTGCGAGTTATCCTTTTTAGCTTTATTAATAGCATCCAAAATCGTCCCTTGGTGACAAAATTCCATCACCATATAACTTTCGTCCTTGTAACGATACAAAGAATGTACAGAAATAATAGAGTCAATAGTCGGAGAGATAATTCTTTCTTGTAATTGTCGTATAATGTAAAATTCCCAGGCACTTGAAGGTGTTTCGATTTTTAATGCACGTGATGATTTCTTTTCGTCCTGATCACCTACAAAATCCTTCATATCCAAAACACGATAGATTTTCCCGTATCCACCTTCGTCAACTTTTTGGCGTATAAGGAACGAATCATTAAAGAATATGACAGGTTTATCATCGTTTACCAAGGCATTTGTACCTCGTCGGCTTTGTACTTTCCAAGAACGCGCAATTTCTTCTATCTTTAATCCATGATTGAAAGTATGTGACCGAGCGTCATAAAATCCTTTATAACGATTTACGGGTGGTTGAATGACGGCCAAAAATTGTTCAATGACCTTACGGTCAAGTGGATTACACGGATTTGAAAGCTTCGGAAAAGTTTGTGATTCCAAAGGGTCTTCTTCTGTAATTTCTATTGGAGACAGCGAATCAGCCCTAGTATCGCCGAATCCTGATGAATTTGTAAAAGATTTTACTTCGGTGAGCACATGCTTTTCGAACTCATGTGATGGAGTGGTATTTGTTGTTGCTGTAATAGTATCAAAATTCTTCGATTTATTTTCACAATTATTTTCAACTTCCTCACGCCCATCAATTTGCGAAATCTTTGATGGTATTTGAATATTATTACTCTTCGTTATTTGCTTATGAACAACATTAGAATTTGGAGAGACATTTTCTTCATCAATATCATGATTTGGAATATCTTTTGATGGTTGAGTAAATGTAAACATCCCTATTATGTCTGATAATGCAGCCTTTGTACATATAGTCGGAGATGGTTTTTTGACGATTTCATTCATATCCGACGCTAATAATTGTATGAATGTAAGCGTATTTCAGTTGCAAAATATCAATTTATAAAAACCTAAACTTACATAATCGATTTATCTTGTGAGCTGGTATAATGTATTCGTCAATATCATTACATTCTTTTTTCCTTGGTTGAATTATTGTGATCTTTTCATTAACTGGTGACTTAGCCTCTGTTACAAGATGTTTCGTTTCTAAAGTGTTTTCAATATTACAGCTCATCTTTTTTTTATCATTTATATTCTTCTCTTGAGGTTTCAAATAATCAAACTTGTCTTCAATTAATTTTACTTCTAGTAATTCCAAAGCCTTAGCTCTCTTCTCTTCGAAGGAAATTTCACCGTCATTTTCATCATAAAAATCATTAATTTTTATATTCCATCTTTCTTTCTGTCCTAGTTCATATCGTTTAACCTGTTTTTGTATTTTCTCTTGAAATGTCGTTTCTTTTTGATTAACTTGTTCTTTACCTTGGCGAACACTTGTTGAACCATGTTCAACAGACTAAAATAAATGAGTAATGTAATTATCACAATAGTTCAGTATAAATATGATGATGAGTGTTTTCACAAACCTTATCGTGATAAACTTCAAGCTTAGCAACCATCGGCGTGTCAACCTTTTTATTTTGAGGCAAGGTCACCCCTCTCCATTGTTCTGCTTCTCGAATATCTTCTTTTTTCCTAGTCAAGTATGTTCCATAATTATTCCATGTTGAAGTACTGCTATCTGTGGATGTTAATGCAGCATTTCCTACTTCACCATTAGGGTCGTAGAAAATATCTAACTTTCCTCTATTATTGTTAATATTTGAAATAACACTTGTACCCCCAACATCGGAAACAACTTGTGAAGTTGGATTCCTTTGATGAAAGACATTCATTGGTTGTGATTGGGTAGAGGATGCTGAAGATTTGGAACCAAGGATAGTTCGCCGTGGATTTAGATTTAATTGTGTTACTGAAGTATTAAAGTTTACGCCATTCGACGCCATCCGTGTTAGAAATTGCTTGTAACGCTTATTCAGACGTCCAAGTGGCTGTGCCCTTCGACTTATCCCCGTTTCAAAAATTTCATTCGCTTCTTTAAAGCTTTTATTTCTTAAAAAATTAGTCTTTATCTATTTAAAAATATATACATAGAAAAGGTTATCTCACCATTTCATCTCTTCCATTAATTCGGCATATTCCTCATAATAAGTGGCCAAGTCTAATCCAATTCCATTAGATTTTAAGAACGCAAAATGTTCCTTAAGTCTTCTAATATGTTTAGAATACTGTAGCCAACACCTCAAATATCTAGGATCATTTTTATATCGCGCATCATTTATAAAACTATTTGATGCCCGCTCCAGAAGTTGACACACTTTTGAATGAGGACCAGACGCTTGTGGATAATTCTCCATTGTCCATTTAATGTAACGATCGTAAACATCAAAAGGATCATCAAGCTCGTCAAGATTTTCAAGTTCCGCATTAAACTTGTCATGACCAGCTTGAAGTTCTGTATAAAGTGCAGAAGGCTCACTTGAAAATATTTGGGACAAAGCAGCTGCACTTCTACCTTGTTTTACTGGTAATATATTTTCTTTTTGGTGTTCAAACGATGAGAACTCTGGAATATTTTTTTGGTGTTGAAATTCCTTGTTATTCATCGTTACATGTTGAGCATTGCTAATAAATTGTTTTCGTTCCATGTGATTTTATTGTAATATGGATGAAATGTTTTTCGTTATAATGACTCAACCTCCCAAGAATTTTTTTTATACGTCACGCGTTATTTTTTTGGAACATTAATAACATTGAATATTATTGGCTATTTTAAAATAAGGCACGTGATTTTATATAAATAGAACCCGTTTTGTAAATTTATAACGATTTTGTTTTTAAAAATTTAAATAAAACGTTCAAGCGTTCGTATCGAGTTCTGTATCACACCCTCCGAATTTCATTTTTTACGGGAATTTTTTTTTTTTTTTTTAGGGAAATCATATTTGGGAGGTAAGCTATTAAAATCGGGCATCCTTAACCTACACCGGAGGTGTAGATGTTTAACCTGCGCTGGGGGTGTACAATAAGTTTTAACGAATTTATTGGATGAAAATTGATTGTGTAATATTATATAATTTATACTATCTTTGTAAATAAAATTAATATTGTACAACAAACAAT
>CAJVPQ010001773.1:0-16481 GCA_910591825.1 Funneliformis caledonium
TAAAAGTAAATCAGAAGGGAATTTATAGTAAATAAGCAGGCAAATTTGCCTGCGAACCTCTACAGTTTAAGGGATAGTATTTATTTATATTTATTTGATTTCTTATCATAATATATTTGTTAAATACTTGATAAATATTTATAGTATTAGCAATATTGCATCTCAATGCAATGATATCTGAAATACGCATTTAAAATATCTTAAATTAGAATGCATAATTAGGATATTTCAAATATAAAGATCGTTTAGAATATTCGCTTGTTTTAAATGTGCATTTCAGATATCCTAGATATACATTTCAAATAATATCTCAAATGAACATTTTAGATATATCCTAAATGCACATTTTAAATATCCTAAATATGTATTTTAAATAATGTCTTAAATGTGCATTTCAGATAATATCCTAAATACTCATTTTGAATATCACAAATGAGCATTTAAGATATTCCAAAAGTTTAATTAAGACTCATTTTAGACTGTTCTAAATAATCACTAATGATTTGAGTTTATTAAATGACAGATTTGTAATTTATATTTTATTTATATTTTATATTTATGTTTATAAAACTTCATTTTTATTTAAATTGTAAATAAAAATGTAATTAAACTTTATATTGGTATTTGGATATTCAAAATGTACATTTAGAATATACCTAAAATGCGCATTTGAAATATTTGAAATATGCAATTAAAATATACCTAAAATGTTCATTTAGAATATTGTCTGAAATTTGCATTTAAGATATCTGAAATGCACATTTAAGATAAATGTATATTTGGGATAAGTGAATATTTCAAACAATTTTTGCATTTGGAATATCCTAATTACATATTTCAGATATTAATGCATTTGGGGTATAATAGCATGCATTTACAAAGATCAAATAAAAATGTTTAATGGTTTTATAAAACTTCAAATTGGTGATTATCAGTTAAATATCAGCAATTGCTATCTTCTCCACTTTGAGAAAAATTCCACGTGAATTAGAAAAGATTATGAATTCTGAAATTATAATTAATAAGCCATTTATAGAGATCAGCATGATTGATTGATGTAAAATATATTTTTTTAATAAAAAAGCAAAAAAAAAGCAAAAAAAATTGTAACTTTGTTTCATTTTTTACAAGAATGTAACAAATTAACCATGATTACACTATTAAGAAAAAATATACCTTTAAGTTGTTTTTTAAAATAAATAGTATAATAAATTTGTAGTAATCAAAATCTTAAAATGATCTTCCTTCAAAAAGTTCAAAATTTATCATCGTTATTTTTATGACGAGAATGACATGCCTGTTACTGGAAAGTAGAAACACTTTTTGGACTATATATATTGTGAATTTAAGGGTTTTGATAAGGCAATATATTAAAAAATACTAATATTCAAACTCTAATAAGGAAAGAAAGCAGCATTGTTGTTCATACCACATAAAAAGCATTCTCATGTATTTGAAATTTTGTTGCGATGACATAAAGGCGTCAATCTTTAAGAGATATTTATAGAGATCAGTGGATACTGGATATTGGCTAGCACTACCTATCCCTAAACCCAACACTCACTATTCCAACTCTAACTTTAATTCCGTATCCATTTGAATGGATTCAGAATCCACAACTATGATTTATTATTTTAATTTATTTTTCATGTCAAAACAAGAACACGCATGTAGTTTTTCTAGCTCTTTGTATTGCCATTTCCGCAGATTTATGGTAAATTTTTAAACTTTGACAGAAAGTCACCATAATATATCACATCCATTCTGTTTTCATTTTAAAAGATCAATAGTTTATTCTCTCTATGAAAATATCGTAGTTATAATTTTAAAAAATGATAAGTAAGTCCTTTAAGAGGAAATTATTAATAATCGATAACGGATCATAAAAATGACAATTAATAGAATTTCAAGGATTTTCAATAAGCGTTATTGACCAATTTTATCATGGCACGAACCTTAAATCTCGTGTTACCAATTTGGTATACAAATGACGCACATAGCAAAAATATTTAATTAAAAACTTTTGATCGACGAACAATATGAAATGAAAGTAAATAATCGTTAGCCACTACTTGTTTAAATTCATTCACGCCGAGATTTTATACATCGTACTAAAATAAATGCAATATAGCGAATTGATTATCTCATAATTATTTCATTTTACAAAAATCGATGAGTAATTATCGTGTCATAATTTATTGAGGTGGGACAAGAATATCGATGACGGAATAAATGAGAATAATGTAAAAGTTTTTCGTTTTTAATATAAAAAGGGTACTTCTTAAGACCAAAAGGACCTTTAAATTACTTGATTAAAAAGTTCCACCTTTAACAAGCTAAATTCACAATGCAACTTAAACATCTCGTTATTATTGTCGCGGCTTTCGCTTCAACGGTTATTGCACAAGATGCAACCAAAAGTATTACGGATAATGTGATGACAAATAAAAATTTGACCACATTAAGGAATTTTATCAGTGCGAATGAAGAACTCTCCAAAGTTTTGGCTGGAAACGATCAATTGACTATACTCGCTCCATCGGATAAAGCTTTTACAGCTCTCGGTGCAAATTACCCAAAAGATCCAAGAGATATAGAAAGCATTGTAAGATATCATATCATTAATAAAGCTGCCCAAGTCGATGACCTTATCCAAACCAAATATCCAAACACATTACTTACCGAGGGGGTTAAATTACCTGATAAAGCAGGTCAGGTTGTTGTGGTTAGGTCAGATGGCAATGATGGTGCTACCATTAGCGATGGTCTCGAGAGAGCTAAAGTTGAACAACCTGACTTGGATGCCAAAAATGGTTACATTCATGTCATTGACACAGGTAAATCTTAAAAAAAACCTTTTAAACTTGATTAATTTGATAAAGAAAATTTTTATAAACTACTTTTTTAAATCCTTTTTTTTTTATAGTATTAATGCCACCAAAGGGTCCATCAGATACCGCCAAGCAAGTTTCTGAATTATCTACCTTTTCCCAAACGCTTACCACCAAGGATCTCATTTCGGATGTTGATAATGAAAAGGAAATTACAATCTTCGCCCCAAATAATGAAGCCTTTGATAAATTATCAAGAAGCACACTTGAATCCAAAGATTTTAAGGATACCATGAAATATCACATCGTTAAAGGTGTTTTTTATTCTCGTACAGTTGAAAATGGTACTAGTGCAGAAACTTCCAAAGGGGAAAAGGTTTTAATCACAATTTCAAGTGGAGAGGTTTTTGTTAACAATGCTAAAGTTGTCACCGCCGATATTTTGACAAACAATGGTGTCATACATGTAATTGACACTGTACTTGATCCAAGAACAACCAAATCAAATGCTGGCTCAATCAATGTCACTCCTAGTATTAGTTTAATCACTGCTATGTTATTTGCTTTTTCTTTTTTAATTTTCAATTAGTTTGAAAGACATTTAATTAATTAATTAATTATTTTTCATATATGTACATGTATTAACATTCATTGTATTCCTTTATTACTAATTATGTGATCATTTAATAAAATATAAAAATATTAACTCTTGTAAACAATAAAGTATTTTGTATATTAAAATTTATATAATACAATGATTCGTAACGTTCTTTTTTTTATATATAATATATATATTTATTTATTTATTTATTTATTTAGCTAACAATTAATGTATGTTCATTAATCCACAAGTCTATTTATTAAAAAGACATGTTATGGTAAATACACTTCGATCCTGGTTCAAATGCAGGAAACAAACGGTGACCTACCAAATCCTGTGAAACGCAGTAATACCTTAAACATTCTCCAAAATGATGCATACATAATCTCTAGAAATAAAAACGAATTATTTAAAGAATGATGTTTAAATAAGACTAAATCAAATTACCTCTCCTTGTGAACAAGGTAGACACAATGATCCCTATGTAACAATCATTAGAAACTAAAGAATTCGGATAATTGATATTACAACAAATTTTTTTTAAAGAAAATGTGACAAGGTACCTCTTGTGGACAAGTTGGGGAAACGGAAGGAGGGCAAGGTTTTACTTCAAAATATTGAATCTCATCTTGATGTTTTATGTCCGCGTCTAGTATAAAATATCCTACAAAATTGAAACGAATGAATTCATGGTTCACTTTCTTCTTTTAATGAAAAGAAGAAGCAAGCTTACCAGTAGTTGCAATAATTAAAACAAAAATTAAAACAAAGGCACACCAAAAACAATTTGTAGGATCATTATCATCATTTAACCACGTATCAGTACCGCAACAATTGATTTTGATTTTTTTAAATCCTGATGTATCACGACGATGATAGGGTAGTCCTCTTTCTTGTGATACAATCGTTGAACTTTCCGTATTACGTAAAGGATTACCGTCACCACTCGTCGTTAGTATGGGAGTTGATTGTGGTCTTGGAATTTGTTGTGTGGGATGTTTGATCATTTTTCCCTCAAAAGAACAAAATTTTTTATAAATTTTTTTTTTTTTGGTCAGAAAGAGTAGAATGTAAAAAGGGACTTTACAGAAATTATTAAATAAAAATTTCTTGCATGAATGGAAATGCGTAAAAAGGATATGACCATAAAAATATACCAAAATTAGAATGATCACTGCGCTACAAAGCCAAATAGGTGAATTTCGATGGATTCTTATAGTAAAACTGTGACAAGATGAACAAATAGTGAGTCATCTGAGCTCGAAAGTATTTCATAAAAACGTCCAAGTTGACCGCAGCAGGGAAATTAAAGATTTAACGTAAAGTGTAACGTTCACTTACCGCTTATATATTAATAATAAGAACCAATTTTTTTGAAAAAAAAAAACCCCTTTTTCTACGCCTTCTTTAATAATAGCATGTCCACAAAGTTAAACTTTATTCTTTTAGAATGTTTTGATAAGATATTTTTTTATTTTGAAAAGGACCAAAGAGCGTTATACACGTTTCTTTTCGTAAATCGATTTTGGTGTAGAATTATAATTCCATTCTTATGGAGACATCCATTTTCATGTACATCAAAAGGAAAGGAAATCAATACGTTATTATCCTTGCTCAATCCTGAAGAGAGGTTAGGGATTATCAATGATCACGATAACATTAAATTATCACCTCCTTCGACATTGTTTAATTATGCATCATATATTCAAGATTACAATAATGTTGAACTTTTTCAATCGATTGAAAGTTGGTACGAAACTTTTTATGACATTTATTATTCGGCTGAAATTCAAATCATCTTTAATGCGTTTACAAAATTAATCATGAGAAATTCAAAAATCATTAAAAACCTTTCGCTCTTACACATTCATAAATCAATATATCATGACATCCCCGAGATTTCCATCTTTGTCAACTCTCAACCTGGGTTTATAAACATAAATAAATTCGAGTTAAACACTTCCTTTATAACTCCTCACGTATTTGACCTTTTGGTCTCACTTAAAGAAATTTCTCATAATATTCAAGATTTAAAAATCCATGGAAGTAGCATGATAGATAAAAAAAAGATTGATTTAATTATTCAGTTAATCAAGGCACAACATAATTTATCCTTTGTTTGGTTACATAGGTTTGGTTTGGAGTTCACTTCTATCCTTGAAACTTTAACATCAATTCAATCAAATTCGTTAACCACCTTAAAGTTAACCCGAATTTCTAGACATATATCACTTTCCTCGATTCAACGATTCAAGAATTTACGAAATCTTTATCTGCGTGATTGTGATGGTTTAGGTCAAAATTTGCTTGATAATGTTTCAAAAGTGGATTTCAATTTAAAATCATTGGAATTGGATCGTATGACAGAACAATTTCTTCAATCTATCTTGAAATTACAAAATGAAAATTTACAAAAGATTTCCTTTTATCACAATACATCGCTGAAAGTAATTCAAGACTTTTTTATTAGATGCTCACATATTTCTAATATAAAGGTTAGAGGAAGACAATATCAAAAAGGGTTCATTTCATCGTTATCGGTGTTAGAAAGTAGTTTAACCTCTTTCTCCATTTATTTTAATTCTTCTCGTTTATATCAGATTTTTGATGAATTATGTAATATTTCTTTGCCCAAATTAACTTTTCTTGATATTGAAATGCCTAAATCCGCTAGTCTCTTGGAATCTTATTTAAGGATGACATCTTCACCTTTACGAACAATCATTCTTCATTTCAGTTATAAGATTAGTATGGAATATATTAATATTTTATTAAAATTTTCCAAGAGGAAGACTTTAAGAATTGTTGGAATTAGCCTAAAATCTGATGAGAAAAAATTTAAAGAATTTTCAAAGATTACTGAAGGGTGCTTTCAAATTGTTGATTCATGGGATATACAGTAGATTTAAATAATTAAGAAATTTCATGAAATACTTTTTATTATTAAAAAATTAAAATTAATTAACGTTAATAAATAAATTAAAAACAAAAAAAAAAAAAATTTTTATAATAATCATAAAGGTTATTAAACATGCCAATGACGATAGTGTTGTAAAGTTTCGGAGGGACTACCATCAAAAGGATAAATTAATGGTATGCATTCAATCACCTTATTTCTATCAACAGAAATCATATCATCGGGTAAAACAGTAACTACATTATGCTTTGAACCCTTTAAATGATGACAGGCTTCGTGATAATTAAAGTGTTCACTTTGACATAATTTACACATGAATATTTCACATTTCTCACAACCAAGACTCAATGCACCAAAAACTGTCGTGATCGGACCAGATTTAATTTGACCAGGTAATCTTCTCAACTCTTGAGCTTCATCACGAAGTTTTTGTATAAGATTACTTGATAAATATTGATCATCCCATGGAATCCTGGGATCATTATTGAAAAAGGGAGGATTTTGATAGGAAGGACACCACCTGATACATCCAATCAAAGGATCCGAAACCGAAATCCCATTTCCCAGAAGTGCGTTTTCATGAACCGATGATGTCGTCAATAAAGTTAGTATGGCATTACATATTTGAAGTCTTCTTCGTTGTTTCATTAATTCTTCATATTCAACGATCATTGCACGCTTCAATACTTTCCAATCCTTTTGCACAAAAGGTTCTCTCGAAAGTTGAAATGCATCATCACAAGATTGTAAATTCCAAATCCATCTATCAAGATACTTTGAATTACCATCAGGCAACCTTTCTTCCTTTAATTCATGAATGATCCTCTCAAATTGTCGTTTATCCTTTTTACGAAGTGATAATGACAAAAGATTTTGATCTGAACGTCTTTTTTTATAATTTTCCATAATTTTCTGTGCCGTTAATTTCTTCTGTCCTATCCATTCGGCTTGTTTTTCGGGATTACTATTCCTTAGCTCTTTTAATTCTCTACATGCTGCGATCACATCACGATGCCAATATATGCAATCTGGTCCCCTTTCCATATAGGGTAAACAATTATAAACATCCACGAGAAACATTGCCTCACTTGGTAGGTCCCGATGACTTTAAAAAAAAAAATTTTTACCTTCAATAAAAAAGATTATTTCATTTTATTAAAAAAAAAAAAAAAAAAAGAAAAAGGTTTTACCTTACGATCCTTTTACTAAAACATTTTTTGCAACTTCTTACACGAAAAACCCAATAAACCTTACAAACCTTACCTTTACAAAATTGACAACCTTTTTCAATTAATCCTAATCTCATGTATGATTGTTCATTCATATCAGAAAAAGGAGCTAATTGTAATTTTGGTAAGAATTTCTTTCTGGAAGTACACCAAATCTCTCGTGTACTTTTTGAGGTAGTTGAACTTAGCCAACACCTAAATTGTTTACAAACTTCCATTAAAGAAAATAAATCGGTCGGAGACAAATAACGACATATTTCAATAAAAATCTCAACAGGAACCGTATTAGCGGTAATAGGTAACGATGTTGAACAACTGATGGAAAAGTTCGTATTCGGTGATATAATTGGATGTAAATGTTGAGACATATTCGAATTTTCGCTAAACTTTAATGTAATAGGTCAAAAAAAAAAAGAAATAGAGGTTTGTAATTTACTCCTTTTTATAGAGATTCTCAAATTGGTAAGCTTGATTGTGATAATCAACAGAAATTTCTTGGTAGTATGAATCTTTGTGTCACCGACGATAATCTTAGTTGCGAACGATTTTCCACGCACGAGGAACCTCAATGTATATGTCAAAAATTGAAAGATGATTACATAATCTGGCTTACGCATTGTCCTATACGGTTGGTGTAACCAATCCTTAATTCTTTTTTTTTTTTTTCTTTAAAACAAAAAGATGGAATCTTTTTTATCTCAATATGGGATATCATTAAAAGAGGATGAACAGAAATATCGTTCAATAATCTCCAATAAAATATTCCTCGCAGGATCAACAATAATCATTTCATATCCTTTAGCCTCTTTCCCACTGTCAACATTTAATAAATTCAGATGCGATCAATGTTTAAAAACGAGTAACGATTCTACACCTTTACGAACGTGTTCGAAATGTCAGTGCGTTTACTATTGTAGCAGATCCTGTCAAAAATCTTCATGGGTAACGCATCATAAATGGTTATGTTCCAATTACACGAAATCAAAAGGTGCGGAAGATAACGATGAAGAGATGTTAAATAGGGTTTCGATACTAATTGATAAATTCCTTAATGATGAGAAATTGGATAATAAAGGTT
This sequence comes from Funneliformis caledonium, assembly GCA_910591825.1. NCBI lineage: Eukaryota > Fungi > Glomeromycota > Glomeromycetes > Glomerales > Glomeraceae > Funneliformis > Funneliformis caledonium. Next base: position 8,657 of record CAJVPQ010001773.1, read on the forward strand.
ATCTGTTTGAGACATTTTTCCAATTAATGACTCATAGAAACGATGATCATGTTATGAATTTGATAAAATTCGAAAGGATTTCCACCAAGGTTCATGAAATTTTAAAATTCAAAAAGGTTACAAAGGATGACTTAATTAATCATTTATGTAGATTTCATTGTAATAATTTCACCATACATGACAGTCAACTATTCATCTACGGAGAAGGAACGTACGTTAATCCTCTCGTGAAGAGAGAACAAAATCATATCTCGAACCTTTTATTAACGTTAACATTATCATCATTAGGTATCCGATCGGGTCATTGTTTAATCATTCTTGTCGGCCAAATGCAATCGTAATGTACGATGGAGCAATACAAATAATTAAATGCATTCAAGATATAAGTATCGGAGATGAAATTAATATTTCTTATGTTGATGTGGCATTAGATCGGGCAACTCGACAAAAATTATTACGGGAAAAGTATTTCTTTAAATGTCAGTGCCCTAGATGTTCTTCAGATGAGCCACATTCTGGAATTTTAACTAAAATCGATCAATTGATCGAAGGGGAAGAATGTGAAACCACAAAACAAGGTTCCAACAATGAGGAAATAACCACATTGATATTATCCAATTTATTACCACACTTGAAAAATAATACGACCAAGACGGATTATATAAATTCTTTGTATGAGATAATTTCAACGTTACTTGAGCAAAATCATCTATTTTATATCTCGTCACTTTCATCCACGACAAAATTATTTTATGATCAAATAGATTTAAAACGATGGAATCAGTCAACAACTCTTGGAAAATACATCCTTTCTATTTATTTATTGATTTATCCTAGGTATCATCCAATAATAGCTCTACATTTGTTTACTTTAGGAAAGTGTTATTGGAATGATATAACCGGCGGTTTTGAATCTGTTAAGGAAGCCATTAATATTTTGGAATGTGCTAAAAAAGTATTAAATATTACACATAATGAAGGTGATGAAAATAAAGATGTAATTAAACAAGTGAATGATTTATTGATTATGGCGAAGAAGGAAGTATCTTATTAATAGCCCAGTCGGGACGAAATTTATCTTTTCATGTTTGAAGGAATAAAACAAAATGTAGGATATTAATTTCATGTTAAGCGTATAAAACGTATAGTACCCGGGTACTTGAAAATTTCTTTTGATTAATAATGTTATCAACCCTAATTTATCCATGTTTATACATAGAATGAGTTTCCAAATACTGCAATAACTATATTACTGTATAAGAGATCCTCGGTCGGATATGAATTTATCCCACGGATTAATAATGCGTTTTTTACTTATAAAATGTTTTGTATCTCGAAAAAAGTATATAAAACCGTGTTTTTTATTTTTAAAATCGAATTATAGATCGTAGTTATTACATAAAGTTACATCGTAAATATTATAAAATGTGCAAAATTAAAAAAGTCTAATAAAAAAAAAAAAGGATAAGAAATTAATTATTCTTCTATTAAAAAAAAAAATATCGTTTTCACTGTATTTACTTCTTTTTCATTAAAGTTTGCTTATTAACTAATTCATAATATAAACCTTGTTGAGAAATTAGTTCCATATGATTACCACTTTCAACAATTTTACCTTTCTTGCAAACTAAAATTAAATCGGCATTTTGTATGGTGGACAATCGATGTGCAATGGTAAGTGTAGTTCTACCTTTAGAAGCTTTATCTAAAGCATTTTGTACTACCTTTTCGGACTCGGAATCTAAAGCTGATGTGGCTTCGTCAAGTAATAATAACTTTGGTGAACGAATTAATGCCCTCGCGATAGCAACGCGTTGCTTTTGTCCCCCCGATAATTGTGTACCTTTTTCTCCTACTCTCGTGTCATATTTATCAGGCAAACTCATAATAAAGTTATGAATATTTGCCCCTTTTGCCGCTGTTTCAATTTCTTCTTGTGAACACCCATCTTTACCATAAGCAATGCTTTCTCTTATTGTTGAATCAAATAATACAGGTTCTTGTCCTACTAATGCAAGGTTTGATCTCAAATATTCAAGGTTCCAATCTTTTATATTAATCTTTTCTATATCGACTTTTCCTGAGTTAACATCATACCATCTTAGCAATAATGATATGACTGTTGATTTTCCCGATCCTGATGATCCAACTAATGCAATCGTTTTACCAGCTAGAATTGACATATCCAATCCTTTAAGAATATGTATATCGGGCCTCGCCGGATAATTAAAATGCGCTCTTTCAATCCTTGCTTCACCTGTAACTGGCGTAGGTCTATCTTTTCCTTCGGTATCTGATACATCAATTTTTGATTCACGATCAAGAATTTCAAAAATTGAAAGTGCCGCAACCTTGGCTTTTGCGGTATTTGGTGCGAATGTACTATTAAAACAAAATAATAATCATCATAAAAAAAAAAAATTGTTAAAAATTCCGTGATTATTTCCTAGGGTAAAGACGCTAAATAAACATCATAGTTGCCTCATTTGTCCAACTGCCATTGCGGAAAAGACAACGGCAAAGAGCACACTAAACATGTTTTTCCTATAAGAATTAAAAAAATATAAGCAGGAATTAATTAAAAAAATTAAATACAAATCAACAATGTCGCAAAAATTACTTACGTTTCGTATTCTCGACTAATAATTAATTGTCCTCCATACCAGAAAGCAAGAGACCAAACAAAATATAAAAATCCTTGAGAAGCTGCGAATCCAAAAGATGATAGAAAACTTCCTTTAATAGCAATCTTGTGAGGAACTCGAATAGCTTCAATGTACATGGTTCTGAATGTATCTTCTCTGGTAAGAGCTGAAATTGTTCTCATATTGGAAACACTTTGTTGAACAATTTGTCCGGTACCTTCATAAGCTTTACGCGTCTAAACAATTTTTTTTTTTTTAAATAAAAAATAAAAAGGTTAATTTCATAAATCGAATATTTTTATAACAAATTTTATGAACTTACTTTCGCCCCAAAACCTGCAAGAGACTTCATTTCCAAAAATCCACCAATGGCAACAACCGGAGCTGCGGCAAGAATAACCAATGTAAGTTTCCAACCAAAGTAAAATGCAATTCCCTATTTAAGAAAGTTAAAAAAATTAAATTATCGTCTTTTTTTTTGAACAATGATTAATAAACTGACTTACAAGTCCAAATACGATATTAGTAAAACTTTGAAGTATATTGCCCATCAAAGAACCTAAATTAAATAAATAAATAAAAACGCTGTTATATTATGTAACAGATTGGTAAAAACAAAGATGTAATAATAAATCATGAAACTAACCAGTCAAACCTTCTACTTTAGTGGCATCAACAGCTAATTTTGATGTCAGAATACCGGTACCATTATTTTCGTCATCAAAATAACCGATTTCTTGTTTCATAAGAGCTTCAAATGTTAAGCTGCGTAACCTTCTTGTAAGTCTTTCACCTGAAAGCATGAAACATGAGATTTGGAAGAAATTGCAAAGAAATGCGACCAAAGCAAGAACTCCAAACATCCCAGCCCAGAAATTTGCTTGTCTTCGAAGTTCTATAGGTCTACAAAATTTTAAATTAAAGTTAATATTTTATCTCACAATTACCCAATTAATCACACTATCTTAGCTTACTGATCAGTTCTTGAAAATACGGTTAAAATTGAAGAGAAAACTAAAGAGAAGAGTGGCATGATGGCTCCATTAACGGCGGCTGAGATTGTTCCGATGAATATGAGAATGGCTTCGGGAGAGTTCATTCTAAAAACTCTTGAAAGTGGCATTTTTTGCAATAATTTTTCCGCCTCGGACTCTTCAAGGATTTCTCGTTCCGTTTTACCACCAGATTTTACGGTTGAAGCTTTTGTTGACATACGACGTAAATGTAAATTGTGATGTTTGTCATCAAAATTAATGGTTGTTTCATCCTCGGTTTGATTACTTAAACTTGAATCGTCTTCATCATCTTCGTTATCGTTAATATCTTCGGAACCAAGTTGTCGAGTCTTTAATTCTTGGGCTTTTACAAGTCCAAAATAAGCACCTTGTTTGGCTATTAATTCGTCATGGCGACCAACTTCTATAATTTCACCTTTAGACATAACGACAATTTTATCGGCATTTTTAATGGTTGATAACCGATGTGCAATAACGATTGTAGTTCGATTCGTTGAAGCATTATCAAGAGCATCTTGCACAAGTTTCTCAGATTCGGTATCAAGGGCAGATGTGGCTTCGTCGAGTAATAATATCGGAGGATCTTTAATCAAAGCACGAGCAATTGCGATACTATAGATATCAAATATTAGACAACTATCCCAAAAAGGTGATGTAATTAATGTCCATTCGCAATAGCAATTCTTACCGTTGTTTTTGACCTCCAGATAACAAAGCACCTTTTTCACCAACTAAGGTATCATATTTTTTTGGTAACTCGTCAATGAAATCATGAGCATTGGCTTTCTTACAAGCTTCAATAACATGTTCCAAAGTTTGCTCTTTCTTAAAAGGATCAGCACCCCATAAAATATTTTGCTTAATACTTTCAGGGAAAAGGACGGGTTCTTGACCTACGAGACCAATTTGAGTCCTTAAAGATTTAACATTAAAATTTTTAATATCTTCACCGTCCAAAGTAATAGTTCCACTAATAGGATTATAAAATCTTTCTAATAAACCAACAATTGTTGATTTACCACTTCCTGAACTACCAACTAGAGCAACAGTTTGACCAGGTTCAATCGTTAAATTGAAATCGTTTAAAACTTGTACTTCAGGACGCGTGGGATAATGAAATTTAATATTTTTGAATTCAATTTTTCCTACAAGCTCAGATCTATTGATATTTTTGCCCGCATTTGAAGAGGAATCTATAGTGGGAACCCTTTTAATAACAGCGAAGAGTTTGGTAGCCGCACCTAACGCATTTCCCACCGACGAGAAGTGTGGCGCAGCATTTCCGATAGAGAAGGCTAAAACAATTATTATTAATTAGAAACACGATTTTTTTTTTTAAAAAAAAATATATATATATATTTGAATATTTTTACGTACCGCCAATGATAACAGCGAAGAAGACATTCAAAACTTCCGACCCGGTTTGTTCACCGTTGACGATAAGAATGCTTCCATACCAGAAAGCTAAACCGTAACTTCCAAACATAATACACATCATCGCACCAAGACCGGCACCACTTATAAAAGCTTTCTTTACACCAATTTTATATGCATCATTTAATTTATTATTGTAACGAGCGAGTTCGCGTTTTTCACCGCCAAATGAAACGACAGTTCGAATTCCAGATAAGACTTGTTCGGCTATACCACCGGCTTCGGCGTAAGCATCTATCATAGTGTGAAACAACAAAAAGAAAATATTTAATTATATGAACATTACAAGATATAATGCGATTGATGTACCTTGTCCTTGAGAAGCGTCATTAGAAATGGCTTTGGCCATTACACCTCCAGCGATAGCGAGGAGCGGGATTATAGCAGTAAGAACAAGTGACAATTTCCATCCTGAAGAGAAAAATGGTATAAGATTTAATGGGAAAAAGAAGAATTAATATTCATTATTTATTTATTTTTACCTGTCGTGTAAGCGACTGCGAAACCACCAATGAAAGTGGCGAACTGTTGCAATATTAAACCAACTTTTTCTGAAATTCCTTCTTGGTAAAGGCTCGTGTCACCAGAGATACGGGTGGTAACATCACCAGTTGAGACAGTATCAAAGAAAGCGATATCTTGACGAAGGATTGCGGTATAATACAATTCACGAATTCTTTTTGCCTGTCTTTCGCCGGAGAACATCCAAAAAGACATTTGACCATAAGAAAATACGAAAACGGCACAACCGAGACCTAAGAAATAATAAGCATTTCTTTTGATATCATCATTTAACTTTTCTTTTGCGACATCAACATCACTTCCAGTATGGATGGCAAACTCAAAATCAAAAAAACTTTGGATGAATTTCCCAAATATAATTGTCATAATTGGGATTGAAACTCCATTTGCCAACGCACATATTGTTCCTTTAAATAATGATATTTAAAATTAGAATTAGAGATAACAAATGAAATGTCATATGAAAATCAAACATTACCTAATATCATAAATAACTTATCAACGGGAGTAGCAAAGTGAAATAATTGAGAGAAAGGTATTGTTTCAGATTTTTTCTTATCATTATCTTTTGCTTTTTCATCATTTTCAATTGATTTTTTTACCAAATCAGATTTTTCATTTTCATTAACATCTTTACTTAATTGTGGGGGTAATGAATCTACTATAGAGAAATCAATATCTTCATTATTATTAGCTATTTTACCATCAGATGAAGATGATTGAGATTTTTCTACATGTGAATCAGATGATTCCACAATTTCTCCTGGTAAAGAAAATTCTTTATTATTATTTTGATCATTCATAATTACTATCTTAGGTACTTAAGTCGCGTAAGATTTTTTTTTTTTTTTTTTTTTTTTTTTAAAAAAATATTTTATATTTAAGGGAGCTTAATTATTTATTTAACTCGTAATTTTGATGAACCTTTTTTTTATAGGAGAAAGGATCAATTATAATTTTGGAGGCAAGAACAAATTGATTCGGTCAATGATTTATTAAGATAAAGGAGATATTTTAAAATAACCCCGACAGCAAAGTGACAAGGGAAATCTTGTTTCTTAATGAGGAATCAAGCGACATATTTATACTAATATTTGCAAGAACACGTTTTAATCGAATTAATTTAAAGTGTAACATTGTAAAATTTAATTTATGTGTCTGAGTAATGTAAAACCAATTTTCTGCGGATACAATAGTAACTTTTAAGACTGCGCATCATAATTGGAAATCGGGGAATCCTCGGAATATCATTGTATTACAAGAAACAGCGGAATTCGGTATTAAAGTGGCTCCATTTAGTATCGCTTGAATCTTTTTATTTAGCCGAATACCATTTAAAAGTCAGGAATTGCATCGAGTTAACCAACGATATCAACACAAAGAATAATTGCTGCGGTGATGAATTGTTAATATATTCCGATCCAAAAAAGATAAATCGAACATTCTTTATTTTTTAAATAAAAACAATTACGCATGACACATTTTTTTCAAAGAAGTTTGGCATTTCCCTTTTTTATTGTTACCCATAATGTCTTTTGTGCTAAAGTGAGGAATCAAAAGATAACATCCGCAAGATGGAGAGAGTCTCACAAGAAACTAAATTAAAAATTTCCTAAAATAGCTCAAATGCTCAAAATCAACAAAAACTCGAGAATAACTTTCATTGTATCAATGCAATTTCCCGCAGCATTTGGCGTTACTTCGCAAGCATGGGAATTTTTTTTTATTACAGTAAAAAAACGATTGATAAATATTTGGATCAATAATAGTAATGTTTAAAAGTCCCTGCATCGAATTGAAATTCCCGAAATAGAAAGGCCTCGAAATAAATGAATTCTAGACATAAAAGTAATAAAGTGTTTAATAGAATTGATAATGATGAAATCTTTGGCTTATTTTATCCGGAATTTCTGCAAATGGGCTGAAAAAACATACATATAGGTTATTTCTATCAAAGCAATAACCAAAAAAAAAAAAAATCGTGTAAACAACGCTTCAACGAAACACAATAATATTATTCTATTTATTTTTTACACGAAAATTCCTTTTCCAAAATTATACATAAAAGCAATATTCTTATATATGTGTAAGCTTCTTGGAAAGGTCAGCAATTATTTTTCCCAAGAACTACCTATCTTGGTATTTAAGTATTTCGATCATTTAATCTAATTATTCTTATTTTTAAATTCTTATAATAAACTAGTTAAG
>CAJVPQ010001774.1:0-16472 GCA_910591825.1 Funneliformis caledonium
TTAATAAAAAAATGATCAAAAGAAAAGGATCGCCTAATTGTTCAAAAATAAATATTTTTTAAAAATTTATCTCATTATTATAAACTGATTTTCATATATTGAATAGACTTAGTTATAATAAGTCTAATAAATAATTTATATGACACTGTGCCGTCTTAATCACAAGAAAATACCATTTTAAAATTTATATTCAGGTGATATAATACTTTTGAGTATCACTGTATGTATTGTTGACTTCAGCTCACTTGATTCATTTACGTGACGCATCACCTATTTTTTTCAATGATTCATATTCAACTGCAAGTGCTAAAGTTGCTTCTGGAGATAAATGCATACCCAGTTCTTTGATTTCAATACCTTGACAAATTATTGGCGATTGAGAGATCACTGATGAAATTTTTAGTAGTTTTTCACACTTTTTTGCATGGTAGTAGTCAATTTTGTGATTTTGAGTTTTGTTAATATAGAAGGAGTATTAAAAATGCTTGGATAAATTGAATTAACTCTAGTTTGTAAATTATAAATAATATTAGGATCACGTAATCCAAGAATATCAGGAATGAATATTTCTTCTGATACCTTCATATATTTTTTCATACTTGCAAAAAAATTTGAATTTGTTTCACAATGTATCATTTGTGACATTGCCATATCTTTATAATTTTCAACTATATACAAGACGTTCTTCATTATTACTTTGAATTTCTAAACATATATATTGACCTCCAAATTTTCTAATTACATAATAGCCAGGAAGTATAGGAACCCACAGAGAAGCTGATATATTTTCTTTTTTTTGTAATAGCATAATAATATGGATTGGAGGAATGATCCTTATTTGTTTGTAGTTTTAAATGAATTGTAAGAACTTTGAGTGGTTTGGATGTATCACGAAGCATATATCCATCATTTGCTCTTTTAAATCTTTCTAGAGCACAATTATGATTTTGCATAAATTGTATCCAATCTGGAATTCTAAAATAATTTGAAAATAGAAAAAAAAAAATATTATAAAACAGTCAAAAATTTTTATTAAATAAGTAAGTAATCTTATATATTACTTTCTTTCTTTTTACCTTTTGCCGTCATTTAAATTCAAATATATAGCGTTCTTTAGCATACACAAAGGTAAAAAAAAATTTAATCATGATATGTATATCAAATATATCAGTAATTTATTTAGCCAAGCCAATTATTTTTTATTTGTGCTGATCACGTGTCAACTCATATTTGAGTTGATAAACAAATCTGAGTTTTTGAAACTGTAAAATAATGAACATTTATTATATTAAAAATTCAATATGAGAATGACTCTACCCTTAATAAATCCAAAAAAAAATTTGTATAGGATATTATGCATAGGAGGTTACTGTGGCCTGCAAAATATGATAATAATATTATCAAATTATTTACCAATAAAAATATTAGTTTATATAAGATTAAAAAATATTAGAAGAAATTACAGGACTTATTTTAAAATTTTATGATAATTGTGAAAATTCCTGTATATATTATACTGAAATTTATGAAACTTATCAAAGTTATCCATTATATAATTTATTAATATATGATTTAAAAATAAATCTAAAAAAGTAATGTTATATTTTTCTATTAAAAAAAGATTGGAGATCAATATAATAATAAAATAAGAGCTGAAGAATTACTTTATTGATATTAATATATTACTAATAAGGAAATTGAATCTAAAAATTTAGAAGATATTTTTGATAGAAATATATATAAAAATTTATTAGAAAAAGATTTATTTAATAATCTGAGATTTTGCATTTATAGTATTTTATGATAGATATCAGATATTTAAATAAAATATTGATAATTATTGGTTATTTTTGTTAATAAATAATAATTTGAATTCTTCAATTAGAGTTAAAAAGAAAATTTATTAATTCCTATTTTGATTTTTAAATTAAATCAACTAAAGAATTTTAATACATTTTTATGACCATTTATTAATGAAATGAAAGAATTAGAAAATAAGTAATTTATTATATTTTTATTTTTAGATAGTATAACATATTATAATGTATATACTGAAAGTGAATTTATATTACATGCATATATTCTTATATTGATTACAAAAGCATATAAAAATATTTCTGAAAAATTATATGATAGTAAATTATATTTGTGTAATGAAATTAGTAATTTTTATTATACTAAATAATTCATTATAATGTTAACGAAATTTTTTATAATAAAAGTCTGATCAGTTTAAATGTCAAATTCATTATATTGAGTTTTGACTGTATTATTTATAATAAATTTTTTTAAAAAAAAATATGAAAAAAATAATATTTTAATTAAAAAATTAATAAATATATAATTATAACAATTTACAATAAACTGATTTTAGTCTATAATAAATTTTTTTCTTAAATCAAAATTACTTATAATAAAATTTATTATTATATAATAATTTTATTATAAATTTTATAATATTGCATATATCAAATTTTAGTTATAAACTAGCTATAATTATTTATTTATAATAAATTAATAACAATTTTTTTTTGATATTATTATATTCAGTCTTTCATTTATATATTTATAAATAATTTATATTATAAGTAGAAAATATTAATTAAATAATTATTAAGTAAATATGATAAATATTTATTTAATATAATTAATTCAATCAGTCTTATCTTAATGTCAGTATTCTACATTTTTGCAATATCAAAATTTTAAATTATATAAATGCTAATTAATTAATTAAATTATGAAATTGCAAATAATTACATAAAAATTATATAATAAAATATTAATAAAATTAAGAAATTTATGAAGTTACAAATAAGAAATTTAAAAGTTAAAATGGTAAAAATAAAATATTATAAAGGTATTAAAAGAAGAATTTTGAGATAAATGTATATAAATTATAATATAAATGAAAAAAAATATTGAGCTATTTAAGAATTTTACAATCAACTCTAGATATAATAAACTTACTATTCTAGAAGATTTAGTTCATTATAAAGTGAGTTCGCTATATAATAATCATATTTTATGCTAAACTATTTGATATACAAAAATGACTATTAAAAATATAGATATGTGATCACTTTATAATAATAAAATTTATCAATTTATTATATTAAAAGTTGGTATTACTATACAAGACTAATATTAGTTTTTAAAATAGTGTTTATATAAAAAGATTATTGCGTTAGCAAATAATTTATAGTATAATATTTTTAATTACATAATCTCATAAGTTAAATTTTAAATCACATGATAGTTCTATTTATCAAATATATGATTTAATATATATGTTTAGTTAAGATTAGTTCAGATGCAGTATATAATGTTTTATTATATAAATTTATTATACTCAATCTGATCAATTATAAAAAAATTAGTTTTGTAATACATAGTTCAATATAATAAGATTTCAATATAAGTAGATTCATTATATTATCTAAATAATCTAGTAAATGATCTTTAAAAGAATAACTATAAATATTAAAAGTAATTATTATGAAAAATAATAAAGATTTTAGGTAAAATTATATTTATCTAATAATATACTAATGATTATTATAAAAAATAATTTTTCTTAATTTAATAATTAATTATCATTATTATAAAATTTAACTTTTTTTAATATATTGAATTTATACTAATATATATATATTAATGTTAATTAATTTTGATGATATTAAAATTAATTATATTTATTATAAATTATTAATAAATAATTATATTTTATTAAAATAAATTTAATTGTAATTTGTTAATTTACGTTAAAGTATATTAATATATTAAAATAATATTACATATTAATAAATTAATATAAATATAAATTAGAAGATTTTATTTTTTTATTGATGATTTTTTTTTTCATATTTTTTAAAAAAAATGAAAAAAAAAATTGTTAATATTGAAAATTAACCCTAAAAAATGATTTACAAAGTCATTAAATTTAATTTTATATAGAGATCTTATATTATATTATCAAAATTAATTATTATATTACAAAATCAGACTGATTCATCAGATTTGTAAGATATGTAGAATTTATCTGATTCACCTATTTTATCTAATTTATTTATGATATTTAGCATTAACTTACTTAAGTTTATTATTATAAGTTCAACCAAATATAGGCTAGTTTATATCTGGTTGATCAGCATTTTGATCACAAATTTCAATATCCAATCAGAATTTGTGATCAAAATTCATGATTAAGTTAGTTAATTTATTGATTGTGTAGATTGATCAATAAAAAAAAACTAAAAAAAATGTTTGAATATAAAAAAATAGAAAATTTATTATCTTTTTATTTCATTAAAGCTTTTCAAGATGCAGAAGAAATAGATTTACTTGAAAAGAAGAAGGTTCTGATAATTCAAGTAAAGAAGAAAATAAATAGTAATTCTTGAATTAACTTCTTTACTTGGAATACGGTATTTTGAAGAGAAAACTCATATAGAAAAATCAAAGTGTGGTATGATTATATTTTACTAAAATATGATAATATTAGGTTTAAAAAAATAATAAGAATAGAACTTTATAATTTTCAAAAACTTGTATCAATTTTATATACTCATCAAATTTTCAAAATAAAAGTAACAATCTTTAAGCTTTTGTTGAGTTACAATTTGCAGTTTTTTTAAGAAGGGTTAGTTCTAAAGAAAATATTTTTGAAATATGTTTAAGATTTGATATTGCTGAAGGAACTATTTATTTATATTGTAATAGAATAATAACTGCAATTTTTTCATTAAATAAAATTTAGTTAAATGTCTAGTAGGTAAAACAAAGCAAAATATATATAAAGGATTTAAAAATATTAGTGGAATGGTTAATATAATAGGAGTTATAGATATAAGTCATATAATAATAGCAAATGCTTCATTAAAACAACCTGAAATATATTGAAATAGAAAAAAGGTTATTCTATATAATTACAAGGAATTGTAGACCATAAGGGTATATTTATAGATTATGAAATCGGGTGGTTTAGTTCAGTTTATGATGTTAAAGTATATAAGAATTCATATTTTTATCAAAATATTTTTAAAATTATCAAAGAAGATGAATATTTACTTGAAGATTCAGCATATCTTTTGTCTACTTTTTTAATTAAACCTTTTACAAATCCTCAAATTTCATTACATATTCAATTTAATATAATTCATTTCTTATATAAAGTAGTAATTAAAAATACTATTGGTAAACTTAAGAATAAAATTTAAATGTTAGAAAGATTTCTACTGCAGTTATATTAACTGAGTGTACAATTATTTTATATAACTTTTTAGAATTAAGTAATGATAATATAGAAGATTTATATGAAGAAAATAATGGTAATGATGATAATGGTGATAATAATGAAAATATTATAGATCAAAATAAAACAGAAAGAAAAAGAGTAGGAGAAAGAAAAAGAAAGCAAATAATGAATCAAATTATTCAATTAGTTAAATAATAATTATTTTTATAATGTATAAAAAAATTAATTAATAAATTATTTTTTGTTTATAAAATGCAAATATTTTATATATTTTATATAATCAATAAATGTTACATGAATATTTTATCAATAAATATTATGTAAAATATTTATTACAAGTATTAATATAATATAATGAATGTTACAGTCTCTATTAAAAGTAATGTCAGACAGTTTTTTTAACCTTATATATGTAATTTTATATCAAATATAGGTAAATTTTTTTTTAAAATAAAGATAAAAATAATATTTTATTAGATAATTAATATGTAGTGTATCTTTCATTTGCATTAATATATGCCTAAATTCGATTAGCATATTATTAATACAGTTAAGTAATATTGAGTTATCAAGATTATCTCATTTCTTTATTAAAAAAAAATTCATTTGAAATTTTTTTTATGCAACTAATATTTTTAATATTTTTCTCAATTTTTTTTTTAAAAAACAGCCTAAATATTATATATTTCTATTCCAAAAGAACTTTATAACTTTGCAACTTACTTTAATAGATATTGATAGTATTATGATTTCAGTAAGTAATAAAAAAGTTCAAAAGGGTTTAATTTTTTTTTTTATTATTTATTTAATATAAATATTCTATTATCCAATTTGGTCTAATAAATAATGAGCCAAATTAGGATAATAAAGTTGCTGTAATCTATACAAGAAGTAATGTTTCCAACTGCCATTACTTTTGATAGGGACTGTACGTGACAAATTAAAAAATAAATTTTTGAATTTTTCTTAGATTCTATTTCTTTCAATTTTAAATCAAATTTTATGTTCATTTTCTCCCTTTCAAATTCCTATTTTTGCTTTTCTACCTTCAATTTGCTCATTTCAACAATATGATTCTTTTTCATTTTTTCTCTTTCTAATTTAATATTTTTTTCCTATACCCTTTCTTTAGTTTTACTCATAGTAGCAATAGCAATTGCAATAGAATCTATATTATTTTTCTTTTATTTTTTATAAAGTTTAGATTCATTAATTACCAATTCTTCATTTTATCAGTATTTCTATTTTCTATAAAAGAAAAAGCCATATTTTCATGAGTACTAAATATATTGTTTATTTTTTTATATGATTCCTAATCCTTTCTCTCTATTTCAGATTTTTAATTGTGTTTTTTAACTTAAATTATAAGTTTTAATCAATTTTGTAAATTTGCTTTTAATAGTATTAGATTCCTTGTTCTTTAATATCTTTGCTAAAATTTCATTAAACATCTTTGATTTAATACCTTTCTTATACTCATCAAAATTATCTACAATATATTTAATTAAGAGGTCAACTACATAATCTTATCAATTATTATTCAAGTTATTAGATTCATCTGAATCTAATTAGTGTTTGATAGATTTTCTTTAATTAGAAGTATCTGTAACCTTTAAATTAATTTAAAATTAATTAAAGGTTAATTAATAAATGTAAAAAAAAAATACTTTGTAATTTGATAAATTAACTTAATAAAATATTTACTTCTAATATTTCTTTAGATGTCTCTTTTATATTATAAATTTCTTTTTCTTGATTATAAACTCTTATTTCAAAGTACCTCTTTAGAATTTGATTAAAACCACTTTCAAAAGTATTATTAGAAGTAAAATCTTGATTTATAATAACCTTAGTAAAGAATTTTGATAAGAAAATTGGGAAAGAACTACATTGTGTTGCTCAAAGTGAGAAGGATAAGAGCAAATCTCTCTGTTAGATTTGGTAGCAGAATGTATTTTTCAGAAAAGCTTTTTTGAATATTTTCTTTTAAAAAATATATGGTAAAAAGAATTAAAAAAAGATATGTTATATTATATGCTATATTACATATTTTCACTTTATAAATTAGTTGACCAAATTTGGTCAGATTTTTTTTTTAATCAAAAAATCACCTTTTTGATTAATCACAAAGATCAGCTTTTTAGTCGCACACAAGTCAAATTTTATTAGCTAATATATTTGTGTGACCTAACTAAAAATATCTATTAATCAGGTATAAATTAGTTTATATCTTAAATTTTAAGATGTAATAAATTGTTAAGTTGATTCAAATATAATAAATATCTATAGGTAAAGTTAAAAAATTAATACAATTAGTATGCATAATAATTAATATAAAATTTAGTATAGTATAGTATAAGTACAAGATCAAAATTTATCTAGTACATATAAATTTCCTAATTTTGCTTATAGGATTTAGAGAAAATCCTAAAGTTGTAAACATTAGTAAATAGAAACAATTATTATAGCCTATTAACTTAAATATTAAGATAACTGAAAATGAATATATTAACAGTATATTACATTATCTTTGAGATAAAAGTAAGGAACTTTATTACAAAAAAACTGATAATCTATATATCATATATAGAACTTGTTAAATATTATAATATCAAAGCTAATACAAATAGTGATATTTTGAAAAGAAAATTGTTCTAAATAGAATTAAAAAAGAATTTAAAAACTAATATATAAAGAGATAAATAAAGTTATTAACATTTGGATATTTTAGTTTTTATCTATAAATCATATATTACATGAAGATATATTGCATTAAAAAACTAAATAATTTATAAATAAATTTAAAATTATAAAATTTAATGCTTTTATAGATTAACTAATTAATTTTTTTAAAAAAAATTAATTTTCAAATATATATTAAATTTGGTAAAACTGCTAGTATATCTAATATAAAACAAATTAATGAATATTAAATAATTATTATTAAAAACTAATTAAATATAATTTATAAGATTTTACAATTATAATGAAACTAGTAATTTAAATAAATTAATTTTATTAATTATATTTTAATTAAAATTAATATTAATTTAACAAAATATTTTAATTTTTATTTAAATCTTTTTTAAAATTAGAACTTTTTAATATTTGCATAAGATTTTATAGTTAAAACTAAAAAAAAAACCTAAAAAAAGAGTTCTATTTAATTAACTTGTAATATTATAAGAGATGATAAACTCAAGTTATTATTTATATATAAGTATAAAAACTCTTAATCTTTTCATAATATACTTATTGAAAATCATATAAATTATTAATAGAATAAGATTGCATAAATGCAACAATTAATTTGATTAGACTATTTAAAAATTCTAATTTGATGCATATTAAAGGAAAGTATATTTTTTTATTAGTAGATAATCCTTTTACTTATAGAAAAAAAGAAAAAATTTCTTCTTTTAGTAATATTAAATTATTTTACTTATTACTAAATATTATATTATACTTTCAATTTTTAAATACAGAAATAATTAATTTATTTAAAACTAAATATCAAAAACTTTTAGTAAAAAATAAGTTGAAATATATGATTTAACATAAAAAATTAAATAAAAAGCAGCTTCTATTACAAATTATTTGAAGATAATGAAGAAAATGAAGAGAATAATAAGAATAATAATATTAATATCAAATTATTAAAAAAGACTAAAGAGATTCTAAAGACATTATAAATAAATTATCATTTGATAATCTTTTATTTATAGTCAATTATATAAATGCTGATAAATTAAATAATAATATTATTTTCTATTAGGTAATAAAATTGTTAAAATAATAAGATCAAATTCTAATATAAATAATTTGCAAAATATAAAAAACTATTCTACTATTTTTTTAATAAAAGTATTAATTAATATAGAAAATTTAATTAATTTCATAATTTTTTATCAGAAAATTTTGAAGTAACTAATGAAAAATTAAAAATTTTAAAGAGTATTAAATATAAAATATTAAGATATAAATCAAAATTTTCAATTTAATTAATAATAAAAATTAATTTATTAGAATTTATTTTTATTTTTAAATATTATAAATATTTATAATAAAGAAATAATATAGTATATAACAAGCAAATAATAAATAATAAATAAATAATAAATATATTATATTTATTATAAAAATTTAATATAATAAACTTTATTTTTTTTATTATTTAAATTAATATATAGTAATAGTCAAAGTTATTGCATCATCTAAATGCAAATCTTAAAATTGCAATTTCTTAATTATAAAACTTATTTAAGGAATTTGTTATATCTTATTTTATCAATCTATATAATTATTTTTAAGAAAACAAATTTTTTTTGTGAAATATAAAATATTCAAATTAGACAATGTATTTATTATGATTGATTTTATGAAAATAAGTACTTTTATATTGAATGTAATTATTTTTATTCAAAATAATTATATAATATATATAAAAAGGATACCTTTAGACTTATTTTTTTAAAAAAAATTATCTGTTGAAAAAAGATCAAAAATTGTATTCTATTTGAAGAGGGATATTTCTCTTATTAAATTATATCTAAAGAAAATATTTCTTAATTAACTGTTATAAGAATTAAGTAAAAAAAAGATATAAATCATACTTTAAAAATCAATTAAAGCCTAGACGTCTGTGAACACCTAACAGGTTAAGTAAACAAAATTTTTTGTGGTTTATTTCATCAGAAAAGCAGTTATAATTTAAAAAAAGTGTTAAGTTGAAGAATAAATTGAAGCTAATGAATGTATAGTAAAGTAAAACTTATGATAAAATGGATTAAATTCAAAAATCAAGTATAAAAAAATCTTATTTTTGAAAAATGCATAGAATTGCTTATATGAAATTTGCAAAAATATTAATTATAGATAACAGAGGATTGGAATAAAGTTATTTGATCAAATGAGTTAAAATTTATGATTTATAGATCAGATGATAGAGAATATTGTTGGAAAAAATCAAATGAACTATTACATAATCATTATGTTAAACTAAAAGTTCAAATTTGGATGGGATAATATTATGGTGTGAGATTATTTTACATCTGATAGGATTGGTAATATATATTGAATTTATAGACATATTAATGGTGATTTAATCATCAAAGTTTAAAGGAAGACTTATTAGGAACCATCAAGTGGTATGGAATGGATAAGAAAAATATTTTTTCTAATAGGATAATGATCCTAAACATATAGCATATCTTATAAAGTAATAGTTTAAAGATAATAGGGTTAAAGTTCTTGATTGACCAGCACAGTCCCCTGACTTAAATCTAATAGAACATCTTTAAAATGAAATAAACTATCATCTAAGATTATTTGAAACACCTATTAGAATACAGGATCATTTATTGGATGCAATTTAAAAGATTTGGGTTGAATTAAGGTCTGATGTATGTAAAAGTTAGTTAAAACTATGCCAATCCATATAAATAATATAATTAGAGCTAATGATGATTATTCAAGATGATAAATAATTATTTACTTAAGTTTTATTATAATTGATATGAAAAAAATTTTTTTGTTATTTACATAAAATATTTTATAAAATTTGATCAAAAGAAAAGCATTACATGATTGACAGAAAATATTATTTTGAAAAATTTTTATTCCATCACTACATAACTACTAAATTGATTTATTATAATAATGATAAGTCTAAAAATAAAGTTTTGTACACTGCGTCACTTTAATTGTCAAAAAATTGCAATTTTAAATTTGTGTTCAGGTGATGCAAACTTTTGATCACTACTGTATATCAAGCAAAACTCGTTTTTCTGAATCCTCATTATAACGAATCAAAATCACCTAACTAACAGGTTCGTTATATCGAGTTCTGACTTAAAATTTAATAGTATTATAATTTATAATAATTTTAGCATTAAATAATTAATATAATTTTTGTGTATAGTAGCGGTTATAAGTATCTGACTGCCTCTGACTCCAGCTACAAGTAAATTCAAAAATTTTTTTTATTTAAAAAATACATAACTAATTAACTAAAATTAATACATTGTATAGTCATCATCTGACTCTATAAGTGCAGCTGTATATTTTTTCATGCTAGCTATCAAATTCACGATAAGTACAGGTGATAATTAATTCTATTCTTTTGTAAGTTCTCCATTTAATCCTCTAAATTGATCAAATTTTTTTTTTGTATATTAATTTTCATTAACCACTAAACGTTTTCTATATGATTTTGGTCTGAAGACATTGATGGCTAAGAAAGTACCTCAATGTCATTTTCTTCTTTCCATTTTTTCATGATTTTTGATTGATGCTTTAGATCATTATCTTCTTATAAGATTCAATCTATGTTACCTTCACCAAAAAGTTTAAAGGTGGAAGCCAAAAGATCTTGCTCATAAATAGTACACATAAATTCAGCATTAAGGTTTCTCTGAAAGCAAAATAGCTTACTAAATTCAGAAGCAGAAAAACATTCCTAAGCATGAACTTTTGGTGAATGCTTAATAAAGCGAAACATTTTTTTTCTACCAGGAAACTGCCAAACCTTTTTTTTGATGTATATAATTGAAATATACTCTCATCTGTAAAAACAACTCGATTTCAATCAAAATTCTTATGTTTCTTTGCCCATTGTAACCTTTTCTTTTGATGGTCTTCTTTAAGTAAATGTTTAAAAATTTTATTACTAAACTTTCCTCCAGACTTATGAAAACGTTACCTTACTGTTTCTACACTAAGTCTAACACCTCCTTCTTCCATTTTTTCTTGTATTTGAATGGCTGTTATATTATGTTCTTTCTCTGCTATCTTTACAATCTTATCATCTTGTTTCATAAATATTACACAAGGTTATCCCAGTCTTTCTAAAGTATTTAGGTCCTGATTTTCATGATATCTTTTAATCCAATAAATAGCTGTAGACTTACTACAATGTACCTGTTTAGTAATAAATCTAAAACTAAACTTTGAACCAGCTGGGTGCTTACGTAAAAAGACAATTTCATATCATTTCTCTAAAGAAAGTTCCATTTTTCAAGTGAAAGTTCTAAATTTTTTTTTGTATTATTGACACTTATAAATTTACAGATGATCCTTCCTGTATTGTGTTACATTATATTTCTAGAAAATTTAAGAGTAGTTATATAATAATTTTGGACGATCTCAGGCGGTCAGATACTTATGACCGCTACTGTAACAGTACTTTGAAGCATCTTTCATTGCTGATCAAAAAAAAAAAAAATGGAAGGAAAATTAGTGGCTAAAAATGAAAAATTATTACCGATTTATAAAATTACCAGTATAAGATTCTAGTAACAATTCAAATTTTTTTTTTTTTTGGATCACCAAAGGTTAAAAATAATTAATTTTATTCCTTCTAGTAAAATTCTCTTCCCTTCTATAAATATAAAAATGATCATCACCCAGCCAATATTTTCAACGTCAAAATATCGACTTCCAAAAATCCTACTTCAAAGACTGCAACTGCTTCTAAAGTCAAAGACCTCGTCAGATGTAGAGAAGTCTTACAAACTTGAAACGCCAACACCTTAACATGATAAAGTTCTTCCAACATTGTAAAGAATGTAGATCGTGGTACTTTGTACGAATAGTATTTATTCAGTTGCGCCGAGCTTTAAACCTTGATTCTATATTATTTATACAAAATTTTTTTGAATTTACTTAAATAAATTTGGTAAATTTGGTTATATATTGACTTTAACCAAATTAAATTATCCAGTAAATTTACTATCAATTTTTTTTAGGCCATAATAATTCAGATTTAGCATTAACTCATTTATTTCCCCTTTTCTAATTACTGATGAATAAGGCCAAGCAACTTCGATTTTTCGGTTCACGTAACATTGAAATTTAAAAATCGACCCGTTTATTAATGAAAAATTTTTATTAATAAAAAAAGTTTATATAAATATTATGCCATCTGATTGGTCAATCTTTAAGGAGACAAGGCATACAAAGTAAATTTTCAGATTGTGACCCGGCCGTGTCAGTTTACGGAAATTCAGGATTTTTGTTTTATAGTAAAATTTTTATCATGTGATCTTACATAATAAAATCGGCATTTGTTTAAAAGAAAACGGATTTACATAGATTTATCTTTATTTGTGATATGAAAAGAAAAAAACCCCCGGGATGACCATGTCAAATTTAAAATTTATCTAAAAATTTTCTTGCCCGGCCTAATCATAAGACTAATTACAATACATTTCAAAATCATCTTAACTTCGTCAAAATGCCTATTATACATGTAAAATAAGTTACAATTCTAAAGTTTTGAAGGATTGGGAAGGTTTACCTGTTGAAAAATAAAAGATTTTTTGGAAATATATCGATTCTATATTTATTATCTGACTGGTGGGAAGCAGATTTTGAAATGAAGTTTAGCCCATCAAAAACATTAGTTGGAAAATTTCACAATGTATTCACTTGGGAAGCTGCATGAAACTAACTAATGAGTTGTAAGAAAGGAATTATACATAACGATAATACAATAATCTTTAATCTACCAATAAAATTACACGTGATAAACTTTTATATATAAACTTTTTTTTGTTAAAATTTGAAAAAGTGACCCGGCCGGGTGACGTGAACCGAAAAATCGAAGTTGCATGGCCTAATGTGTGTGGTAGATTGATACATTTTTTTTTTCATTTTTTACGAGTCAGTTGTATGTTTTTATGCAAAGTTACTGCATGATTGGGATTTTTAGAATCAAAAAACTAATCGAGAAGGGTGTTTGAACAGTTAATATATATATTGGTTATTATTTTTTTTTCAAAGCTTGAGTCATAAAACATGACACCGCAAGATAAGTGAGTGATTCAAATGCAACAAATCTTTGGCGTCGTCACTTAACAAAATTAAAATCCAAAAGAAGTAAAATTTATTAAACATCGATGTATTACCTAAATTGGTCCATTTTATTTGAACTAACAAACTAGAATAATGGCAAAGTTGAATAATAAATATGGCATATTTGGAAAAATTGAAACCATTATGGTCGGTATAAAATATGCAAATAAAAAGACACTTACATTGCAATTTCCCATAATGAAATTCATAATTCCCTATAATCGAAATAAATTTTATATAATATTTATTAAAAGTATGGTAAAGTGTAACGTCACAACAAGCGATTATTCTTTTTAATTTACACACGAAAAAGTATATTGGCGACACATTTTTTATTTACAGGGTGATCGTCACGTGTACATTTTTGAATTGGGCTAAAACCCTAAAAATTTTTTTAAAGGCAAAACCGAAAAGTTTCGGTGAATGGCAAGAGTTTGGACGGTTGGTAAATATTTCGAGGCGACGTAATAAACCAATCAAAACCTTTGAAAGATTTCAATTTCACTTTGGGTACATCTTTGGAAAAATTTATTCATTATGTCCGAATCTTCAGTTTAGGTCCGGAACAATCTCCCGAGTTCAACCCGTTGTTAAATTTTGCAAAATTGTAGATAAATTGAAATTTTCGAAAACATCGAAATTGTCGAAATTGTCGAAATCGTCGAAAACTGTCGATACCGAAAAATTATTTCGAAAAATTTTCGACTTTTGCCAAAATTGAATTAGGCTTTTTACCCGCAAAAATTAAGTGGATATTGTGATATAAGTTTGTAAATGATGTTATCAGATTTCATAAATGTACACTTGTACACTCTGCCCCAGTCCCAAAATTATATTCCCCTTGGAGACGAAACAAAATTTTGATGCATTAAAATTTGTTACGAAATGCAATGCTTTGAAGCTAAACCATGTTACACAGCATTTTGCTTGGTCGTCGGATTATTTATGTCGAGCAAAAAGTGCCCAAACAATTTGTACCTTATTTTTTGTTGTACAAGATTCCAAAACAAAAGTGCGCAATTGATAGTATTGAGTACAAATAATAAATAGTTGTTTAACTTAATATTAAAGTTGAACAATTGTTTTAGTTGCATCATGCAAATCTCCAGTCCTGATAAGGAAGTTCATAATAAAATATGTTTGTAATTCTTTTAAAAAAATTTAAATTGCACTTTTTTGTCGTAAAGCGTCAAAAGCAATAAAGTTGGAGCTTTTGTCATTGAGAAATGGCAGGCCTATTTTAGAGGTTGTAACGGTTAAAATACTCAACCAGTCCAGTTCAAGGTTATCGGTCAGAATTAAAGTCAATTTCATAGTGTCGGCCTAGGCTAATTTACATTTCAAATTGGTTTTTGATAGTTAAGGATTTGTAGTCTCTAGTTGTTGAGCAGTATTATCCCCTAGGTTCGAAGGTATCGTTGAAACTATATTAAAAAATCCCATCGAAGTCAAAATCAAACTTAAGACTAAAATGATTCTTGCCCCGTAATCGGATAATGTCGTTCTACTCTAAGGTTGAATCCATATATTGCTTCTTTAGTTGGTCGATATCTTGTTGAATTCAATGTGAGATTAAAGAATAAGTGACTTTGGAATCATTACATTTCCGCATTAAAAATTTAAAATTTACGGAAAAAAAAACTAAAATATTCACATTTGGTTTTATTAATTTTTAAAATTGACCTTTTTTGTCAAAAGAAAATCTTATCCGATCGAGAAGGGTTCGTCGTTTCAAATTAGAGTTCAGGGAGAGATGGTTGTTCAAATAGGAGGTCACCTAAATTGCAAAAATTCGAAGATTAAATTGTCCATAAATCGTTGAATAGTTCTGTTATATCAATCTTTTAATATTTTTTTCATTGTATAGAGATAAAATAAAATTTGACATATTCAGCTTTTATTTTGGATATACAAAAATTCAATTTCAATACATTGAATGTTTCTTCAAAAACTAACAAGTATATAATTTTTTAAATTTTTTATATTCGATTAACGTAACGTATCTAAGTATAATAATTATGCTTGACACTCGATACTAAAAAGTTTCTAAGAATGGAACCTATATTTAAAGAATCTTTTTCGTCTATTATAGTTTTTAAGCCATGTGTAAGTTTGAACTTTTTATTGAGAAAGATTTTTGATTTTGTTTGTCAGTTTTTCGTTAATTAAATGATGATCCTCCGAATAGTTGATTAAAAAAGAGGTTATCAGTTTTTGGCTGAGCTGGTAGATTCGTAACTCGTACTAATATATCGGTGTTAACGATTCTGATAATTCTGTTATTTCTTACAGTAGCGGTCATAAGTATCCGACCGCCTCTAACTCCGGCTACAAGTAAGTAAATTCAAAATTTTTTTTTTTA